>JAMPIV010018680.1:382500-434164 GCA_024509875.1 Oreohelix idahoensis | reverse complement strand
ATTGTGTTGGTATTAGAAAAAAATAATGTATGATTAAGTCAAAATATTGGGTTATAGAAATTCCAAATTATGTATCGGCTAACTCCACTATGTGACCTAGCTAACTTCCAACAGTTTGGAATTGGTTAAACGTCCCAACAATTGTGAATTACCTAACGTCCCCAACAAGTTGTGAATGTGCGAAACCTTCCAACAAGTTGTGAATGTGGCTAACGTCGCGTCGTAATTTTTTTCTAAGAGAGTGTTCTGATGATATTGGTCCCTTTAGGATTGGTAGAATGAGAGAGTGAAGGCTCTGAGGAATAAGGATTTTTTGGAAAGTCAGGTATTAGATTCACAAATATCTGGAAGAGATCAGGACAATCTCGTTTACGGACAATAATGACTCTCAAGAACTACTCTCAACCACTCTTCACTGACAAACAATTTTTGTCCATTCCCATCCACCATCGCACTGGGGGGTAGACCCCTCACCGATTGTGTGATTCTGTCTGACGCTCAACGAACAAGAATTCAGAAACGGACTACAATAACAAATAATAGAAATGTTTTTGATTTTGGGCCATACCGACACCAATGCTACATAAAGTTTTTAATCTACTTTATAATTATCATAAAAAATACAAATACCACCAAAACAATTATCAATTTTACAGTCAGAGAAATCAAAGGTTACAGAATACGTACTAATGAACAAAGGGAGGGGGAGTTTTAGAGGAGAATATCCCATACAGCCTTTTTCCCTGCTTGTATTTACAAACAATAAAAGACTCAGTCCCCAAAGACACGGATTCGAGTGGTTGGATGATGATGATCAGAGATAGGCCAAATTTAACCCAATATGTAAATTTAATTACTCATGATGCACGGGTACAGTGATAAGGTGTAAAGAAAAGAGCAAGGTTCTCAAATGTTTATTCCTTTATCCAACAAATTTTTACGGGAGGGGGAAAATTAAACACAGTTAAACAATCCCGCTAGGAGAATTCCGTACAATGAATACTTAACCGCCTAATACTATGACGAACAAATTATAAGGTAAAAAAGATTAAATCTCCTGTCCATGACAAAAACACGCGTGTTGGGCTTGTGCAGACACCCATACACACACAACGACGTGACTGACCGGAAGAGTTGTTGATACAGGCAAACTTTTAGTAATATTTTACAACACAGCGCTAATACGTAACGAACAAGTAAATTTTGCTTTTTATATTATCTTCATGTGTCATGTCCCCAGATTTAACGAGGTGGGTGGCTTTAGAGCTAATAGTCTCAAAAAAAATGTCGCCCAGACTGGAGAAGCGTAAAGGCAAACTAGTTTGTTTGATAGATAAATAGTTCCTAATGAATGGCACAAGGCACTTGCTTAGTGTGGGTATTGGTGCTGGAATATTCTAAGATGGGCGGCACAGCTGGTGTAGTATAATTTTATTTTCTTTTTTTTTTTATTTTTTTTTTGCCCGTAATGTCCAAACTACAAAACAGCTGAGTTAAGTCTTCAGGGGGTGTAAATTCCAATGATTATGCTAGTGACAGACATATCCGGTGGATTAAAATCGTATGTTCTTTCTCATCAAATTGAGTAAGAGAAGTCAAAACCTGCGACTAGGTCTGCGAAACTGGGATTCATCACTCCAGTTTAACATTTTAAAAAAAAAAAAACTTTAGAAGGATTTGATTTATACAACTGTTCTAGGTGTGTGCTTTGTTATCAGAAAAAAAACATCGTCGCTGTCATCTCACAGGATCGCCACAAATATAAAATTTTAAATTGTATTATAAGTTGCTGGAGTCTTCTTCGAACTGAGTTGGCAAGGCTCATTGTATAATTTAATATTACAAGGCTGTGCGTAATATGGCTTGCGATAAATGTCTGCCTTAAGTTGCTTAATCTAAGGTTCGAGAGATATCATTGCTGAACAAATAGAAAAAGCATCGAAATGCAATGAAATCAATACTTAAAAACTAACGCGCGCGAAAACATTTGATACAGTATAGATTATTATCTGCTGCTTCTGCGCTAAAAATTTAAATAAATCAGAGAAATAAAAACTCACCGTGAGGATAAAAAATTTTAAAATCACATCTAATTATAACAAGAACTAATACTGTATTAAAGTCCACAATTCCCAAAACAGTTGCAAAATTAATTTACGCGGCCTATTGAGTTAAATCTAGTGAAATAACCAATATATTTGAATCATTAAGTTTCAGTTTTTGCCCTGGTAAGCAACTTTGAAAATGGGTTTAAATTAAATAAACGTTTAAATTTATTAAACAAACCACACACATCCGAGGTGAAATAAGAAATAGAATAACTAACCCCGCTGAACACGTCGGATTAAGCTAACAGAATATAGACTTCACTCTGAGACTGACACAAATGACATAAATTCACGTCCATAGCACACAATTATAGATTAAATCTCTAGCAGGAAATTTGTATAACTATATGTCATAGTGGGAATCTGAGAATAGCTAGTGGTCATAACAGAGCGCTGATCGATAAAGAGTTATTGCCCTTATACAGATTCTAGTGTAACTAAAGACTAACGTAATTGTAGAAGTTAAATGTGTCCGAGATGAAATTTCGTGCGCCCTCTTCAGAGATCCCAGGAAAGTCAAGTTAATTTAGACCCGCCATGCCTAACCGCGAGAAGGCCACGACAGTGCTTCCGAGTCTTCGTTCGTTCTCAGGCGTGACCGCGGCGAGAGAGATGTGAAAATTTCTGCGAGGACTAACATCGATCGCGGTGAGTTTCCTGATTCCTCAGATCTTATCCGCTACTCTTAGCGCGACCGTTCTCTCCCGGTGAGCCATATCTTACTGGCAAAGCCTCCGGTTGCCACAGAGGTACGAAGTCTGCAATAACCTCTTCTGACCGCTCTGTCCCATCTTGCACAACGGTTTCAGTGTTCGCAACTTGTAGGACTGCTAAATTTCTGCTTCGTCAGAGTTCATGGGGGAATCGTCGATAGTACTGCTTTGATCATAGCCGCTACTCTTTGTTCGAGTTTTGATGAAAAGTTACAACACTACTGATGTGGTCAGGGGTCTAATGTCCCATGAAAAGCAAAAGTCCCTTAATCATTTCATCAAAATCATGGAAATCACGTTGTCAAACTAGACGTACGTGCCACAAACGTCCCAACATTTAGACATGAAACCAATTTTTACATGATTTGTCCTTCTTACAATGATGATGTAAACTGATTGGTGACCCTTTAGGATGAGTTATCTTCCTGTATGCTCTTTCTTTTTCCTCTGTAGAATCATTTTCTACTCAAGAATCCATCCTCCGACATGCAGTTTTTCCTTGAATAATATTACCACATGTTGAAGAATAAACGCTCAATAATAATGCCCATGAGCTCATAATCCATGGTCGTGGTTGAATCCCTTATTGGGTGTCACCAAGTAAATGCTAATGGAGCAATGTTCCGGTTTGTTACGTGGTGAAAGAAGTACCATACAGGAACTCAGATGGCGTCGAGAATGCATGATTCAGAGCAAGACATTCTCTAGTCAACGACTACTTGTAGATAGCGTACGAGGTCCTGTTAGTTCATGTTTCCGACTGCCCCATAAGCTACTGTTGAGAAAGCATCATTCGGGTCACTGTCATCTGCATGCAACAAATGTTGAGCCCGATTGCCCTGACCTGAACGTCGACACTCTCAGTACGAAAAGGGGGATTCTAAGGTTCAGGAAATCTTAAAGTGGGTATGCCAACAACATACCGTTTCGAAAATGCTGTATGCATGTTTTCGCACTTTATATCCCCCATGAAACCTTATTCAGGACAACCATTCTTGTGTGTGAGTTCAGCTCAGAGGTTCCGTGAATCCGTTGAAGTTCTGGATGTGTAATATCTTATATATAGGCACATATGTGATCGAAATTACCTGATGTCTTTCTATTGGTTCGTGTCTTTTTTGTTGCTGCAACTATTTTTCTCACCACGTTTTTTCATACAGGCCAACTAACAGCCGTGAAGAAATAGGTATGACGCCACAGTGAGATTCCTATCTTTTATTCAAACCCTAAAGAAGAAAAAAAACATTTGACAAGAATCTTGCACTAGATGAGAACCATATATTCCACTGTAGTATCTCCTGAGTGTAGCATGAGCAAACCGTAAAGCAATATGATACGACCTTCAAGGTTATCCGAAATGCAATTAAAATGGTCAATCCAATGAAAATATAATGTGATATGATGTGGACTTTGACAAAGGAGTTCTAGACAGCTTTCTCGCCATCTTGGTGAAACAACATCCTGGTTAAGCGTATTATGCAATCCGAAAACGTGTAAATATCAACATTAACATTGGGTTAAAAAGTTCCTTACACGGAAGTGCTTAGTAATGCTCCTCAAGAAGTAGTTTAAGCTGAAAAGACTTGACTGAATAGATAGACTAATAGCGCTATACTGAGGTCTGGTAGTTGATGGAGATAAACCTTTACTGATTTGCCATCTATGCTGTAGCTGTGTGGTAGAAACAACTCAGAAAACACAGTATTGGAGCGAGTTCGTGAGAACTAGTGGAATTCACGTTTAAAAACAGCGTATATATTAGCAGCCGGTAATCTAATAACACAGCCGAACTTCCTTATTGGAAACTTTCTGCAACAAGCACTACAACTCGAACTGGTATAAAAAAAGAAGATGTAGAAACTCCAACAAAAAAAATGATAAATCACTGCTCTGAACGAAGTCAGCTTTTCCGTAGTTACTAACCCACGCATAAAAAGTGCATCAGTCTTTGCGTAGCATGAAAGTGCGGTACAACTATTGTTCGCAACAGTTGTAACAAATCGTACGTTAATTCCAGATTCAAATAAAAAAAAATGAGAAATATATTGTCGACCAGGTAACAGTCCTCAAAGACTGCACTGTCCTGCATTCAAGCTAAGCGCCCCTGGTTTCTAATTCTGTTGTTAAGAAATGAGAGATTGTTGCCATGTAATATTTGAATTTATACTATAAAATGATTCCTGTGGAATAAATCTCACTGGAATAAATCCATCGTGCAACCATCAACCATAACTAATCCTCTGTGCAATTCCGTTTCATATGGAATCGAAAGACCAGGTATATGCTCGGAGGATGGCACCGGTGACTATCTTCCAGAAATAAGTCTTAAGCAGATTTATGTGGGAAGACCTCTCCTTTCCTAAATGATGAGAATTTTGTAATTGTGTACGTGATAGCTTATTTTAAGTACGGTAAACAGACCTTGCCATCCGATGCTGAAGTTTATTGCTGTCCGGTATGGTAAAAGTAGACAGAGACTAATAACCTTCTTTATCCCCTAGCACTAACGAGTTTCTCCTCCTCTTTTGGGCACTTTATTGTATCATTTTACATGTTCGACGAATCGTGATGAGCTTTTCCGATAGAGGTATGGTGTTGGCTAAAGAATGGGCATCCAGTAGCTTTTACCTTTCCTTGAGCTCAGACTACCATAACTTTGCTTGCAGGAGGAGCTACAGTCCCACGTTCATACTTTGATTCAGTCAAGGGACCGTGCAATATAGGCTTCCAGAAGAAGTCCCCTTAATAGGTCTCTGGCCAATAAAAGTTGTAGCAGGCGGGAACCCGTATTTGACGCTTGTGGAACCTCTCTCATGAAATATGCGAATACAAGGCACTCCGATATATAATAGTGTCCCATTCCATCCCCGTTTCTCTCCTTGACCCAGCTTACGGTAAAACCTTATGGATGAGGCTAAGACCGTAATAGAAGAAACATTTCCAATGATCTACATGATATGCCGCCGTATGGTAAGGGACTTAGTGGTTGATATGTTTGGCCCTCAAATCTTAGAAGACAAAGGACTCCTCCATAACAGGCAAAGGATATTGTCTAAAGATGACCAATTATTAACTTCAGAGATTACAAGTATAGAGGCTGAATCCCAAAACGTGTATGAAATTTATTTGCACGAGGGCATTTCTGCGACTATAGCTAATGAATCTATTGAAACATTGTTAATCGGTACAGCCTTCCTACGCCAGAAAGTGATCAAGAACGTCGACTACAAAGAGAAGTCACGGTATTAGACCAATAGTTCCATTACTTTTGGTCTTTCCCCAGTGGTACAATGGATCATCTGACAGCAACCCGTTCGAACATTGGAGTGTCCCTACTACACCAATACCTCTCTCTTTCGACAACAGGTTTAGTGGGGAATCATCATTTAGCTCGGTAACGAAAGTAGAAAATCTGATCGAAATTTTCACAGCGATGAAGCCTTTATATACCTTGTACAAATGTATTAGGGCCGGGCCCATAAGAAACTTAAATAAGGGGAATATAATAACGACTATTGCGAAAGGCGTGCCCAATCGACTCTTCATTGAATAAACACGAAATCCGCATAAGAGTAACAGCGTTTATATCAGTAAAAAATAAAAAAAAATTAGCTGTAAATAACATGTATACCTTAGAAATCATTCTTGAAATGCAAGTAGACGATGTAACCATAATACCAGTATAATACAGTTTTTGAAATGTTCCATGACAAATTTAGGGGATTCTAAGACATATTCAGAAAACCAGCCCTGGAGAAAATGAGGAGCTCGATCTTCAGACTGGAGGTACATTTCAGATCTAATTCTGTTTATAGTCCCAAGGGCACTTGAAGAGATCTAACTGGGCTGATGTTTGATCGTCCTCGAATCAGAAGGTACTAAGGATGTGGGTGAACTGAATTTGTATGTGGCAAATTGCGTCTTGAAAAAGGAGAGCAATGGAATACTGTTTACCTCATTGATGTCTTCTTCCATTCCCTAAAGAAGTTCAACTGTATCAGGCTTATTTAAACAACAGTTCCTAGCACAACACGGTCATTATACTAATATATGTACACCAATCCTGCGTCGAAATTAGAATTAGACCATACGTTTAGAAGAATCTTGAAACTGCTTATGTGTAGCCTAACTTCTTCTAGATAATTTAAGTTATTCAAGCTTCACTTGTGAAATCAGTGACGTCCTGCAGCTGCGTATATCTGATCGCTAAAGCTGATATGACTCCCTTCACAGCTATAGGGTATGCAAAATACGGTGAAACCCCATTCTTAAGACTTTTACAGACTGTCAAACAAGAGCGCCTAGCCTATGCTCCTAAATGTTCCTCAGGACTAGAGTGAGTCTCTCCCTTGTTCAGCTTTCATGCAATAAAATTAAAGTTTTGTGCTTTAGCCAGTGATAAGCATACTTGGTGCTTCAGCAGGACAGTGTGCAGCTGACTTGGTCTTACAATCCACACAATTAACACATTTACTCCATACTATCAAATCAGATTAAAAAACTATAGCCTCTTCTAATAAAAAAATACGTATGCAACTGGCGTAGGCGTATAATTTAATGGTTCCTCTAACACAGGTAGCTCTCGTTCTGTTAATATATCATGTGCTAAACTGTCAGTTGAGATTGTGTACGAACCTAGCCTTCGGCCTATTTCACCCATACCGTTTAAGACTAAAAAGCTTATGTAACAGTTAATCTTTGAGTTTTAGCTATAAGCCCTGTTTCCTTGCATTAATGAGTGAACCATATGGGTTCTTTATATGAGAACTTTGACGCACTACACCTTAGGACATTACTATTATGAATTAATCGATTTAAGTTGGGTCAATAACAATAAGAAGTACTACATGTAAAAGGAACTAATCACCCAAAAAAGTCAACAGGTATCCTAAAACTGTACATCCGTTCTGCTAATAATCGACAATATTAGCAGCATTTTGTTCCAAAAGAACTGTTTTCGATCAACTAATGCAAACTATGAACTGTTTACAGTACTAATCACAAAAAATAATATAAGGTAAGATTAGTTTTGTGTTATTATTAATCACAAAAAAATAATTAAGTATTAAAATGTTTTAAAATGTACAAATATAAGAGGATAATTTTTTTTGTTTTACTTCATCCCCAATGCTGTGACCGGACAACTTAAAAAAACATTTGCAACTACCGAACCGATTGTTCTGTTCAAATACCTGAACCACGGAGAAGAATCAAGATTGTGACTCGCAGTTTAGTGACCAAATGTGCGTGACGAAGAGACTGTAATCTGAGCGAACCTGAAAATGTAAACTTTTTGTGTTAATAATAGTAGAACCGACAAAGAAGAGTCAAAGCGACGAAAATCTCGAAGCGACGAAGAGTCCGAGGAATTTTATGTAATTTGGCATTTGCCCCCATGGGTACTAGGGGAGTCAAGTAGCTTGGTTGCTACCCGAATGGCACATGTGTGCGCGAGTGAATTTCACATACCTGAAAAATGGATCAGAGATGTTTAAACCAGGGAACCCAATATGGGTTTTTATCGCTGAAAAAGTGGGCGTTTTTGTCCCGATAATGTCCGCATATAGGGTAAGAGACAGTACCCCAATTCTAAGATCTGGCTATCTGTACTGTGCGGTGCGTCGGTACTGGATGAGTCAGGGTTAATCCAGGTGACCTTGTTGCCCGATCTACTACGATACAATACGCCTTCCATAGTTGGTTAGTTGTTTTATGTTTATGCGTGATGCTTCACTTCTACCGTCTTTGGTGCGAACGCACGGTTGAGTATTACACCGGTTCGACGAGATCTCATGATGAATCTTGACTGTTGTTTGAAGTTTCCCTCTTTAACATCCAATATAGCTTATTTGAGATTTATTGTTGAGTCATTTGTTCCAGTAAAAACTTTCTTAAACTGGTCATACATAGGACAGTCCCATGTAGAACATGCTCCCAGCAGTTTTGTTTCTTTAAATCCCACCACAATGTGCACCAGTGGTGAAGTGCAGACAATCTGTATCATGAGCATGTGTTTATTATTCAGTTTGTTATGCCCAGTCCTGAGTCGAAACAATAGATTACAGTTCGCCTCCTGGTCGAGAAGTGGTGAGAAGAGTGTCGCGTCTTTGGGTTGGTTCTGTCTCTTCGATAGTCGGGATAGCTCTCTTTTTTGCTTAATGCAAATTGTAGAATGTGTAGTATTGAAGGATCTGGTCACTCACGCTGACAGCAATACAGTTTGTTCATGTACGAATGAGGTTGAGAGAACATGGGTTGTAGAGACCGACAATGCGTTTTTTTAGGCCTCATATATGTTTACACAATACACCCAGTCACACTCGTACGAGTAAGCCAATGATGGTTGAAAGCAACTGGTGTGACAGTTCATACATTTATTCACAGTACTAACAGTAGAATCACACAGGAACAGTCAAAGTTAAACATGTTCAATTACAATCATGTTTTAATTAAAGAGTCGCTTGGTACATACAGGCCTTCGTAATGCTGGTAAACATATCACATATGTGGTCGTGACCCAATAGTGGTATGTTCTATCATGTACAGAATTCCATAAAGCCGCTTGGTATCCCTGACTGAACGCGACAGATACATGAATAACTACGTCAAAACAAAAGACGGGAGCCCTTAACTCATGTAATCCTATTACCGATGGCCGTCCGGTCAACTTTGGCATAACACTGCCAGTTACCACTTATCATGCGGTAGAATAGTGTGCCATTAACACAGACCGGTCTCGAAATGACGACAATCTGTGTATCCTTCATTAAGCATTGTATGCATAAAAACCCTGCTAATAATGTTTAGATAATACAGTATACCGCCAACCTGCGATTCCACAATATATAAACTTACGACACATGGAACTTCTGATCATAGAAGAAGACGAATAGATACTATAATAAGCTACCTGATCACACAATTAAGATCCTGCAATTACCAAGGAACGGTGACTGTACTCCGGCTAGGCGTAAAGCCTTTAACAAAATTACTTCAACCGAATGCCTAATTAAATGAAAAAGTCGGTGTTAACCTTGAAACTTGAATCCTCAGAACAACAAGAAAAAACAATGTCGTCAATCCTGACGTAACAGTAAATCACTGTGGAAAAAACCGGGCCGAGCACGCTAGTCACTATCGAAGATTTCCTTCCCCATAAAACAACGGAGAACATTCACGTCATACAGAAGCAGACCGCGCAACACTACCTCCTCGGAATCTCATAATATTTGGCTCTTCTCCAACGTGCGCAGGCACATATCCCCAGAACTGATTACCTTTGGACCCTAAAGGTCAAACGACATGAATGTACCGGAAAATGAGAATAACCCCATAATCCAAACCTGACACAGACAAAGTAAGACATCAGGGGTTCCCCATCTTGACCCGAGGGTGAAAAACATACATAACAACAATAAATAGACGTTATGAAACCCCATCAAATGATGACCAGCAAACACGTAGAAAGGATATGTCTCTGCGTTTGTGTCTGGGTCCCATATCCATGGGCAGTTTTTGTTAAAAATGCAGGCTCCAGAGTAGGGTCCTTTTGTTGCGCCTAACCTCAGTTCATTCGTGCAACAAATTTTGGTCTGCGCAAGGGCTCCTCTCCTTCTTGTCTTGTCCCACATGTTTGTGTTGATACCGTCGAGCCACAATCGGCTACCTTATTGTCTCACCAAAAAAATCGCATATCTAACATCCCGATTGATAACATGTGGACGGGGGGATAGGATCATGCCGATAATGTGGCGCGCTTTTAATAACACCGCGGTCTGACAAAAATCAGAGATATTATCTAAGCAAACAGTGCGTGTATAGGAAGTCGGACCAGTGTGGGAGCAGAATCTACTGTTGAAAACACTCACAATAGTATGGGGGTAGAGACTTTTTCGCGGACTGTCTCCTGAACCGGTGTTATGACTATTTGTCCGTGGCTCCAAAACAATCAAAACGTTAAGACCCTGGATCCAAAAAGACACGTAGTCAATGAAACACGTTTCAAAATTAACAGTTCCTCGCGTTGAGGTACGGTCCACCACAGTATTTGAGAGAATACTGACATTGGTGACCTCAGACCTTTCGAGGCTGTATGCAAACAATCCGAGCGGTTTATACCTGTTATAAGTTTGCCTGAAGCCGACGTCCTATGAGTGAGGGTGTCTTCCCTATCCATTGGACCTTGGTGGGCCGGCGCTGCCACGTAGGCATGGATGGGTTGATCAGAATTGTTTTGAGTGGGGGGTATCGTGTTTTGTAGAATGTTCGTATTTATACCAGGGAGTAGATCTGGTATTATTAACTCGTTTGGATATAATGTTTGGATACTGGTATGTGAAGAAAAGTGAAGACTGCTCAAGATTTTTTGTTTTTCGAGCATGCCTCAATCTGTAGGATTTTACATTTATTGCTGGGAAGTTTTCGGTCCATATGTCATTTGGCTATAGCGTTTCGCCTTAATTGTGGGTGTGAGTCCTCAAGTCCTGACAGCCCCCTGTTCCATGCCAAACATCTACGTGGTTTTCGATTTACAAAGTTTGACTTTATCTGTTTCCAGGTCAATGAACAAGTATTAGTAGTCCCACATTATGTAAGATTAAGGTCAGATAATTCTAATGCACTTTGTCAGATAAACTTCTGAGACGTGAAGAAACTGGGAAAATGTTTCCGTGCTTCTACTTTTCGTTCTGTGTGTAATCTGAACAACTGCAGAAACATAGACTGAGCAGTCATCTCAAACCGCTCTAGCATGTCCTTCTTCAGCATGACGAAAATCATGTATGGTACGGTCCCAGCATCACGTATACGTACAGAAGCATTGCCTTACAGTGACGATGGAGGGACGAACGTTAGTTTAAGTGTGCCCAGCTGTAACTCTCTAAACCCAAACAGAAGTCGCGATGTCTCTCGCAATTTTCTAGGTAGCTGTCCAATTTTTTTTCGTTTGTGCTAGGGAAAAGACTCTAAAGCAAAAAGACCATTTGCAGTTAATTGGGCAGATTGAGTACTGGGATGTCCACGTGAAATTTGAGACTGGGGTGAGAGGACGGCTCTCCATTATTAGAAGTAGAGTCACCCCGACTCTTCTAAAGCCTTAGCGCCAATTCGTGCTTGTACTTTCCTTTCCTCTATCTCTTTCCCTGCGGGTTTCAAATCTCTGCCTCCATATTTTCTTCTGCTCCAATTTGACGATCGTCCGCTTCTATCTTCTATCTTCCCTAGCCCTCTCTTAATACCGCTTTTCTTACTTCTCTTTTTCCTCTCTGTGTTTGCTTCCGCGTCATACCTATCAAGTTCCAGTTGACAAACAGTTTTGCTGCTTCTCCTTCTAACCCTGAGTCCTTCGCCTCCTGGTCTCAAATGGATCTTATTCTAAATGTCCTCTGCCAGATAAAGGAACTGAATCTTCAAGACTAAAGAATTAATAAGAGGAACAAGAAAGCGAAAAAAAACTCAAAGCAGGCTACTAGAAAAAAACACCAAAGAATATAGATATACTTGTGTAACCCCCTACATCTGAAATGTGCCAGAACTTATCGCTTATGCAATTATAGTCACATAAGACTCTTAGACGCAAGGTCGTGTACTTAAGCCACTTAAAATGGTATTACACAGGAAAAAAAAATTTACTTTTAACAAAAAGTAGGGAAGGAAAAAAATTATGAAAACTAATTTAAAGGAAAAATTTCTTATTTCATTAAATTGTTAATTCTCCACTATACAAACGTCGTCCACCTCCGCCTCTGAATCAAAGAAAAAGAGTAGGAGACGAATGTTAACTAGATATATAAAAATTTTTTAGCACAAGCTGTCTTTAGCTTGCTCCATCTCAACTAACTTCCAAAAACTTTTGTTGTACAGAAGACAGTCACGCAATCCCACATTATAATAAACAAAATTACAATTTTACTCTGCAGAGAATACAAATCTAACAAAGTATATTTATTAACACTACTTTGTCTGCTGTGTCCTGTTGAAAGAAACAAACCTGTAAATAAATTATTGTGTGTCGTCCAAAATACTAAATAGGCATGTGGCTAGGGAAGTAATTACTTTTTTAAAGATTATACCCTACTTCAACAAAGAGACAAATCAACCACAACTCGTATTTTGACTAGGCTCAGAATTTCGACGAGCTAACCATAAATTGGTCCTTAATTTATTTCAGAGAGAGTTTCCTGATGGATATTGTTTCCATTTAAGAGAGTAGAAGATAGTGAAGGCTCATTGAATAATGAAATAGGAAAGTCAGGTAAGTAGATACACAATGCTGGTGAAGAGTAAGACAGTCTCGGTTTACGACAATAATTGTACTCTCAAACAACTCGCTACCACTCATCAGAGCGAAAAAAATTGTGTGTCAGTATCAGTCCCCTCGCACAGGTCCCACACACCGATTTGGTGAATTCTTGACGGCTCAACGTGGGCATGAAAAACGTGACGTAACAATAACAAAAATAGTTAAAATGTTGGAGATTTTGTGGGGGCGCAGCCTACCCCCATGCAAAACAAGATTTTAAAGACTATTTAAAATCATGAAAAAGTCAAGTCACAAATAATTAACACGGTTTACAGTCCGAAATCAAAGTGTATTACAGAAAACAACAATATACAAGTGGGGGGGGAGGTGGTGGGGGTTGGGGGGGGGGGGGGGTGGGTCCATACACCTTGGTGGGGGGGGGGGGGGGGGATGGGGGAGGAGGGGACCCAGTCCCAAAGTGACAGGGTGGTTGTGGTGGATGATGATGATACACCAAGAGATTGAGACACATTAAAATCAATTGGAGAAATTTATTACTCTGGAGTCCATTGTTTTAACAGTTGATAATTGTGGTTAAGTGATGAACAGCTAAGGTTCTCAAATGTTAATCCTTTAATCCAACGAAAAGTTTTAACGGGGTTATGCGTGAAATGAACACAGTTTAAACAACCCGCTAGGTAGATAGATCGCCGTAACAATGATACGAGTGACACCGTTAAATACAGAGGTCGAACTAAATATAAGGTAAAAAAGATTAAAAATCTCCTGTCATTCAAGAACAGCGCTTGGCTGGCCAGCACCCAGTCACACACACACACATACGTATAACCAAGTATGTGAAAGACCTGGTTGCACTTATTAGGAATTTATAACACAGGGCAATCAAATACCGTATAGACAAAGGTAAAATGTCTTTTTTTTATTTCTTCGTGTTGGTCATGCCCCCAGATTTAACAAACGCAGGGGGGGGGGGGAGTGCTGTTAGCTAAAAGTCTCAAAATCCTGCCAGACGTTGAAGCTAAAGCTACAGTTTGGTTATGTTTAGATAAAAGTTTCCTAATGTAAATGGCACAGCACTTGGTCTAGGTGATGGGGTATGGTATCGTTACTAAGATGTGCAACAAACTAACAGCTTTGCAGATAACGTTTCTTTGCCCGTAGATGTCCACAAACAAAAAACACTGTAGGGTAAGTTTTTATCAGGTGTTGTGAAAAATCCCAATTATTATGCCTTATGACAGACAGTGCCAGTTAAAATCTATATTCATTGCTCATCAATTGAGTACAGATAAGTATAATGACTGCGACTGTTCATACTGTTCTCTCCAGTTTAACTTTAGGGTTTTAAAAAAAAAGACATTAAAATTAGGTGATATTATTAAAACAGTGCATTTGGGTGTGTCCTTTGTATTCTGTGAAAGAAAAACTTTCCATGGTTGAGCTGAAATCTTCACAGTGATCGTGTCCACAAAGATTAAATTTACTAAGAAGGTAGTTTATATAAGTTTCTGGAGTTTTTACGACTGAGTTGGCAGGGCACAGTGTATAATTAATTACTTGCTGCGTAAATGTAGCTTTAAATGCTGCGGCAGAATGGATCTGGAAGTGCTAGTTTCGAAAGATCATTTAGCATGGATACAAATATAAGAAAAGCAAGAAATGCAATGAAAATCATATTTAAAGACTAGAAAGCGCATAACATTATTAGCAGATTAGAGCTATTTTTCAGCTGCTCGCGACTTATAATTAAATAAAACAACATAAAAAAACACGTCCTGTGAGTTTAAAAAATTTTAAAAGGCACAGTCTATCTAGGTACAGAACAAAACTGTATAAAAGTCACAATTCGCCTTAACGAGTATGCAAATTATTTACTTCGCTATTGTATTAGGAAATGTACCAATAGATGAAACATTTAGTTTTTGCACAGTGAACATTAGAAAATGGTTTTAGATTAATAAGTTATAAAAATTTTTTACAAACCACAATCCAGTTGAAATTAAACAAATGAAATAACTAGACCACTGAACACTCGAAGCTTAAAGTATAAATTTACCTCCTTTGCAAACAGAAAAGAATTTCACTCCAATAAGCCAACAACTAAAATTAAAACTAGACATGAATTTGTAACTATAATTTGCCTAGTGACTCTTAAGAATGCTGTCAGAACGAATGATAAAGTTGCCTTTCGATTTCTGCTGTAATATACTAACGGGAATGTAAGGTTTAAATGGTCGTTATGAAAATTCGCGCCCTCCTTCAGATCCCAGGGAAAGTCGTAATGTTTATTAAGATATCCGCCATGCTAACCGTGCGATGGCCCGACTGGCGAACCGGAACATCGTTCGAGCCCTCATTCTGCTCGCTCGAGGATGTGAAAATTCTGCGAGACTATGGCCCTCATTTCGCGGTGAGATTCCGAGATTCCAGCAGATCGTAGACCGCTACGCTTGGAGCGCTCGCCGTCTCCTCCCGTTCCATAGTACTTTCGGGCAAGCCTGGCCGAGTATTCCACAGAGGTTTCGAATTCTGCAAGAAGCTTTCTGTCTGACCGCTCGATGTCCCATCTTGCGAACGTTCCATGTTCGCCAAACAACGGAGATTGCTAAATAACTGCAATCTCTGTTTCAGTGGATCGTCTATGTGACTGCTTTGATCAAAGCCCGCTACTCTTCGTTGATTAAAATAGAATTTACAACAATACATGAGTATCATGGTTCTAAATTTATGTGAAAAAGCTAAAGTCCCCTTATAATCATACGATCGACAATCAGGGGAAAATTCCTTTGTCAAACTATGACGTTGAGCGTCACAGTACCGCAACAATATTCTGAAATATCTAACGTCCCAACAAGTTTGTGAATTGGATGTCTAACGTTCCAACAAGTTGAGAGTGTGTCTAACGTCCCAAAGCGGTTTGTGTGAATGAGGCTAACGTTCCATCAAGGGTGTTGTGGAATATGGCGAACGTTCAACAAGTTGTGAATGCGGCTAACATTTTCCAACAAGTGAGTGACTGTGGGCTTAACGATCCAACAGTTTTGTGTGCGAATGAGCTAACGTCCCAACAAGTTTGTGGAATGTAGCTAAACGTCCCAACAAGTTGATAGAGTAGTTGTTAACGTCCCCAAAAAAGTTTGTGAATATATTCCTAACGTTTCCAATCAAGTTTGTGAAAGTGGCTAACGTTTTTCCAACAATTTGTGAATTAGGCTAAAGTTTTCTCCAACAAGTAGTGAGATGTTCCTAACGTTCCAACTAAGTTTGTAAATGTGGAGTGGCTAACCTGCCCAACAATGGGATTGTGTTAGCAGAGGCTAATAATTCCCAACAAGTAAGTGTGAGTTGCTAACGTCCCAACAAGTTATTTTAATGTGGCTAACTTCCCAAGCAAGTTATGTGAATGAGTGGCTAAACGTCCCCCAACAAGATTGTTGGAATGATACCCGTAAAGATGCCCAACATATGTTGGAGAAATGTGGCTGGAAGCGTTCCCCAACAGGATTGTGAAATGCGGGTCAGAGCAATCCTACAAGTTTGTGAGTAAATGTGGGCGAAACGTGTCCATCAGTTGAAGTGAAAGTGGCTAACGAGGGCCAACGTCCTCCCCAACAAGTGAGTGTAGGATGTTGTCTAACGCATCCCAAGCAATGATTGGTGAGAATTCGACTACCTGTCCCACGAACAAGTTTGGTGAAAAAGGTTTTCTAACGGTCCGCAACAGATTGTAATGTGGCTAAACGACCTCAGCAAGTTAATGAAAGTGGGTTCAAACGTCCCCAACAAAGTTTATGAATGCGGAAAACGTTGTCAACAAGTTTGTTAATGAGCTAATGCTGCAACAAGTTTGATTGAATGAGTCTAACGGCTTTATGTCCAACAAAGTTGTGATTTGGGGCTAACGCTTCCAAGCAATGATTTGTGAATGTGACTAACGTTTCCAACAGAATTTTTAATAGTAGGGCTAACGGTCCGCAACGACGTTGATAATGATTGACCTAACGTATTCCAAGAAGTTTGTAAATGTAAGCTAACGTCCCAAACAACATGGTTGAATGTGGCAAACTCATTTTTTTTAAAGACACGCGGGTATCCCGTTCAAGCCCACGAAGGGTTATAATACGTAAAAACTAGGTAAGAGTGAGAAATTCAGACAACATATTAACCTTCTACCCCCCCCCCCCTTTTAGCCCCTCAGTCCAAATATAGATTTAAATCAAATCCAAGAATTGTGTGTATTTGTTGAGTGACCTACCCTTTCCGCAAGAAACGAGATCAACGGCAATAGAGCATAAAAAAAACAAAAAGTGATAACGGAAAAAAAAAAAACAAACAAACAAAGTTATGGTCTTTGGGGGACATAAATGCCTAGATGTTACAAGGCTAAAAAGGAGTGAGAAAGTACAGGTGTATGAATGAGCGAGTACCCACGCCATCCAATATTATTGCTACATCCACGACGAGCACCCCATCATACCCCCTTACCCACATCATCACAATTGAATCTATAAGATCTTCCATGCCACATTATGTATGATTACACCAAGGCCTTCTAGGCTGCGTACAGCATCAATAATTGTGTGGAACCACATTATAGACATTGTTTGGTTATCCGGGCACAAATAAACTCTACTTGATGCACTACTAAACCATGAACACCAAGCATCTTATACATGAGAAGCGTGGGGAAACATCAGGAATGTTTGATTGTGTAAAAGGGGAGTAACAAAGGGATGCATCCTCACTCATACTTGTTTATAACATCTATGCTGAAAAAATGATGGAGAAATGTCGGAGAGGGACCAAGGAATGTTGAACATGCGATACCGTTTCACAATTGTGAAATGCGATCCCAGAACTCAGGTAACCAGATACAGTTACTTTCAAACAGTTGCGAAGGGACTATGAACATTAAATGCCGTATTCTGTCCAAAAGTGACACAGTTAAGAATCAGAAAACTTTGTTCTGAACGAACACACAAACACACACACACAAAACAAATAAAAATGTTCACAGACAAAAACAAGAAGTCAAGACACAAATTACCTCATGTGCAAGAGGAAATTAAAAATGACCACGAAGTTTTAGGAATATCTAGTTCATCCATAATTAACAACAATGAACTGGCTCAAAAGAGGTCCAGAAGGACTCCTGGCCATAGCAATGCAGAGGTTTTAAATAAAATGAAGAACCTATTGCAACACCCCATCAAATAAGGATAAAATTTAAAAACAACTGAGAACGTGCAACTTTACCGGTAGCACGTATGGATGTGAGTCATTTAACCATATAACCAAACATTAAGAAAATAATCAAAATCTTACGAAGCAAAGTTGTGATTACAGAAAAAGTTCTCAGAATAATCATGTGACCAAGAAGAAGTGAAAAAAAAAGACCAACCTACAGCGACCAGAAGGCGAACGCTGTAAAACTGGCTCATAAGACTAAAGACATTTCCCTGAAACTGACGAAACTAGTGGCACAATTACACGTGCATTAGTGGTGGTTATGATGAAAGGCAGTGAAGGAGGTAAAGATTACCATGGAAGGCCTATGCGAGGAGGTGCCGGACCAAGACGACGGTGACACAGGTACATTGAAGACACCTTGAACATGGACATTGAGGAGGCAGGAGGGCGTGGCATAGAGATTAGAGAGTCCCTTATTCAGCGGGTGTCTTATGGTTCCCAGATCGACCGTTCAGCAAAGGACAATCTTAGATTATGTATGATCATGATGAGTCATGATATATATATATAAAATATTAGAAAATAAATAAAATAAAAAAATAATTAGATTTAAGAAAATTAAATAAAATAGTTTATAATAAATCAGATGAATAAAATATTTAAAAAATAAAATATTTAAAATATATTAAACGATGGTTTTATTTTTTATTACATAAGAGTTATAAATATTGTTTATGGATATAAAATTTAGCAATATGATATTTTTTTATTTGTAAATTAAGGAATTGGCGTATGTATTAATGCCAAAATTTGAATTCATTAGCCGGATAATTAAATATTTTATTGTAATTTCCTAGTTAGAATGGCCACAATTTATGTTTTTTAATTAGGTAATAGGGATTTGTTGCTAGGAAGCACGGACTATCACAGGATGGTTTTATAAAATTAAATTATTATGTCATCCCATTGGGTAAATACTCAACTTTAGACTAATTAAGTATATAACTTAAATAATCTATATTAGTGCAATAAGTGCAATTTAGTTATTAAAAATTTTTAAAATTTTAAATCTTCATTATTTATAGAATATTTTGGTTTGGTGTATGTTTGTGTGATTGTTGGGTTGTTTTTTTTTTAAAAAAGTTTTTGGGGGGGGGGGTTATTGTGTTTAATTTTGTGTAATTATTAATGTGTTAACTCACATTAGTCTTATATTATTATTATTTTTTATGGTTCGATTAAACATCAGCATATCTAAAGATTTTTATTATTTCATAATTGTTAATTATATAATTTATTTATTGTTGTTGTTAAATACTCTAAAATTTATGTGATTAGAGTAACGGGTACTTTGTGATAGAAAATGAATCTTATTGTACCTTCCATCCTAGAATATTTGTAACAGTATTAAAAGTAATAAATATCTATATAACCAGCAAATTCCTGGTAAAACATATTCTGCCGTCTATCCTAACTACTAATCCACTGTACTAAGCCATGCCGTACACTGATTACCTACCTATAATAGTTTATTACCATTGCAAACAATAACAAAAACTAATCTATCTAATAAATCCCGTACCGAGTTAATAGAAGGGTCAAGTGGACATATCTCCTATTTACAGACTTTGAGTACGAAAAAACTAGTCCAATCTGTTTATACATAAAAAACTTGATTAAATGTTGAATATAATACGCATGCTGTCTGAGCAAAATCTTAAAATAATTACTAGCTCATCCCTCTATATTTAAATACTGACATTCATAAAATGCTACAAACTGTAAAGTTAACCCCATTGCTATACCCATAAGACACTAATAAGTCTCCCATGGCTAGCAATAATACTCGAATTGCACCAAAAACAAGCAAAATAATATTAAGAAGGAACGATAGGTAAAGTCGTAAAATTGGCAGGCCCTAAATAACAATAAAAAAAAAAATGCCCTAAAAAAAGAGTAAATATCCCGGCAAGCCCCCTAAAAAAGCGTACAACTAACCAATCACAAAAATAAAAAAAAAAATAAACATCGTCTAACAATTCCTACTCTACGCACAAAATATGCCTTGCCATAAAAATAACCTACACCTTGCAAATACTGCTTAGCAACCCTAATCCTACTGACACCCTTTTAAACCAATCACACCCTATCCATCAACAATCATACATTACCCATGATGATCACCCCCCCCACAAGCTTCACAAAAACACCATTGGATCTCCATTTATACATATACCATATAGTCATATACCACTCCATAAGAAATAGTAATATATTAAAGGAAAGAAAAATATAAGAGAATAATATATAAAATCTATAAATATATATATACGGAGGGGGGGTAGTAGAAAAATAAGGGGGAAGTTAAATATAGTAAGAAGTAATATTTTAAGACTCCTCAAGAAGTCAAGGCCACTTAAAAAACCTGTTTGAAAACCATAAAACAAAAACTGAAGGTAAACGAATTGTGGTAATCATTCCAAAACGTCGAAATTATTGTGAATACCAAGGATATGACGATTTCACGTAAAGGGAAAATGGAAACACGACATCAAACGCATGATGAAGCTGTGAAGTTTGGTACACCCACCTTTGGATTCAAAGGACACAGCATAGATATTGGACAAATGACAAGTTCAAAGATCGTTTACGACCACCTGATTTATTGCAGCAAGCATTCAAGACAGCTAGACGCTTCGGGATACCACAAGGGTTCCGAAGAGAATCATGAGGAACACTTTGCCATTCCTTGAAGCAGAAATGTGCAGTCAGCATTTGCAACAATCCGATTGGCAGGTTGTGTGTTAAAAGTTGACAAGACGATTCGCCAGGACATCCCATAGTGCTCAATCGGAGAAAGGTACCAGTGAGAGAACCTGTCCATCACTAGAGGTGAATGACACGATTGAAATCGTGATGTTCATCATGAAGAAGAACATTTGAATGACTCCATTGTTGTCCTTTCCCTGTCCCCATCTGGATGTGCCGCAGCGACGAGAACCAAGCAACACGGGCTCTGCGATGAGCAGGAGTAAAAGGGATTCTGACTGCAGACGTCGAGCAGCCAGTCCAAATTTCATGTAAACGTCCCTGCGAATGGTGCTTTGACGACAATTAAACGTTTAAGTTTGTCTCAGCTGACATCTTAGATGGAACAAGTCACTTTGATGGCTAAAATGGGCGCAGGGCTGACAACAGATAGGTACCTTTCCATGCATGCTATTGGAGCAACTAGGGCGAACCTGGCCGGTGGCGTATCCTCCACACTTTCCTGTATGGCCCTGAAAAATCTCTCCAAAAATTCTTTGGTGATGGTAGAGTGTGACACTGCAAGCCCGTCTAGCAACTCAAGCGCGAACAAGATAGAACCACTTTCAACCCGAGCGCTAAATCCCCACAGTCTTAAATTAATGTTGAAAACAAATATAAAGGTATGTTAAAAGTCACTCGTAAGGAAATAAAGAAGTAGAACACTATAACCAACAGAAAAACAACAGACATGAGTGTGGCTTACCCAGGATTTGAACCCTGGACCTTCGTGCGACCAACACACACCGCCTAGCAAATGCAAGACTGAATCCCCACGGTCCTCCCAGCCATCTACGCAATCCCCAAAAAATGATAGTTTCAATGACGAGTGTCATTAATTGGCCTGAACCTCTATACAAAACACCGAAATATTACCAATGGCATTCAGGCCTATTAATGATCGCAATCACTTCTGTTAGTATCCCCTATATAAACATATTCGTCAAGACTTCCATACTCGGAGTGCATGGTTTATCAAAGTGATTGAAACTACCTAAAGTCTGCTGATGTTGATAAAACAAAATTAAGAGTGAACATCGTGTATATCCACGTAAAATTCTCCATTTCAGAACGTGGAGATGTCAAACAGCACGATAACTTCACCTGTTTTTGGGATGTTCGAGAGTTATGAAAAAACGATATTAATAAAAAAATATTAATTTATGGGTCCGAGCAAAACCAAAAATTCACGCGATACACCATGGTGTAATCCGGAGTGAGGATGTTTTTTATTCTTAAACTTGCCATGAAGAGGATTGGCAAAGGAAGATAATTGCATCCATTGTTATCTACAAAAACTTTCCATCATATTAATCATTCAATTCAATGCGCGTAAGTACAATAGAGAAAATGTATGAAAAAATAATAGGGTGGCCCTTGACTTGTTGACGATGTACGGTATATATAAGAATCACAACAACACTTCTTTATAGCAGCGATACCTGACAACCAATGCTAAGCGAATAAAAGAACTCCAATACCTTCCATCCACGTGTCCTAACGTGCCACTTCCCTCGGCATTTTCCGGGAAATTAAGTGACAATTGTCGAAGGTGTAAATGTCACCCTGCTGTGCCTTAAAACCATATAAAGATACAACATAACTTACGCAGATTACCGGCTGGTCATTTACCATTCCGCCTGCAGTGAAGTGTCAGTCCGTGGATCCCTGAAATATAATTTCCACGTAAAAACTGTGAAAATTGCAAAAGAACAGTTGGGTCTACCTGCAGTCATTGAATCAAAGATTGGTGTTCAAGAGAGACATGAGGGCACTGGACCATAAATCCATCATCTGTGATTACGAAGCCTACGCTCTCGCACCAAGTTGGTCGATCCTAAAAAACGTGGTGCTTAACACCTAGATTGAACTAAACAGTAAGCCTCACGAAGCACCAGCAGAAGAGAGGAGAAAACGACGAAAGAATAACAGGAAAAAAAGCAGTTAGGGCAGTCCACCAAAGTTGTGTGAGCATACCTAAATGTCAATTAAGGCTGAATGGGGCTATTTTTATAATTAAATATATTATAATAGGTAGGCAGTTTGGTGTTAATCCCCACGACGCTTAAGTCATCCTGGTAGAAAAGATAAAAAGATATTAAAACATCAATTAAACCGAATTCTGTCATCGAGAACGGCACACCGAGTCCTGCAGTTGGCCTGATATCACGCCAGCTACTGAAGACCCAATCGGTTCGTTATGACATTTGTATATTTATGATTCACTACGATCAGCTTAGGTTGTTAAAGTTGTATAGTCAGGTCAAAACGTTAACGGGGAAGGAAGTGGTCCAACGAACAACGTATGTTTTTACGACTTTATTTATAGCCTTTCCGTGTCCGTCCATTCTCATATGTTTATTTATAAATTATTAATTCACGCAATCGTGAGTGCCTATTTTAGTTTAATTATTTCGAGTCCTATTATGGCGAAAATAATTTATATTGACATGTGTTTCAAACCATTGTTCCCCTAAATGATGTCATAGCTTCCGCTACCCCCCTCTCCCCCTGCCAACCCATTGCACAATTAAAAATCCCACAGCATTTGAAATCGTAAAGAGGTAGGATATAAGGCCGCTGCGCTGGTTAAATTTTCAAATTAGAAAACCCTACCCCCCACCACACAAAAATATTTTAAGGGGGAATGTGTGATTTCTACTATGTTATACACACATATCGGATTTTCAACACTGGTGCTTAATGAGTACGAGTGGCACTAAGTCAGCAAAGTGTGCTAGAGATCCATCCCTAGTGTTAAATCTAAAGCAGGGATCAGAATCGTTAACACACAGATGGGGAGTTGTCCCGTGTCGCAATGAGAATATAGTCCTTAAAAAAAAAACCAAAGGACCAGAAACCCATAATCGCCAACAACTTATCCTCAGTAGTCAACAGGCGTTTGTGAAAATGGGCGCGTAATGGCGGAGATTCCACGATTTGATAGGCGTGGTAGGCGGCGAGAATTTGTATCCCGTGGTTTGACAAAGAGCCACACAATAAGGACAGGGTGACATGTAAGTGCTCATGCAGCGATCTCAAAAACGAAACCATGAACTCTGGGAACTGAGACTTGCCTGACAAATCCGGTGACAGGAAGCACAGGCATC
Source organism: Oreohelix idahoensis (assembly GCA_024509875.1). Classification (NCBI taxonomy): domain Eukaryota; kingdom Metazoa; phylum Mollusca; class Gastropoda; order Stylommatophora; family Oreohelicidae; genus Oreohelix; species Oreohelix idahoensis. The sequence continues at coordinate 409,974 of JAMPIV010018680.1, read as the reverse complement.
GATACCAAGACAGAACTCCATAATCTCAAAAGGGTGGCCTGGCCAACAGGCCTGGGCATACACTTGCAAGGTCAGGCTGAGTGATAAAGTGGATCTATGGGACAATGGCACTAACCGCGCACGAAACGACGAAAAAAGCGTGCAACGAGAATTCTAGATACCTGTCGCTACGCACACGGCCTACAAAACAGCTGCAGATTCACCAGATTGCTGTAAAACGGACAACAAATAAGAACCACCACCAACACAAGCTATAAACCCGTGCGAATGAGGTTATACATAAAAATAAAGAAGTATCCATACCATATAATAATACGAAAATCGAACTGACCCAGAACATGTGTCATCAACCTAACAATTGCACAAACAAGATCATAATTGGTTTCCACCTAACGAAATGAGCGATGTACAAAAATACAATCTCTAAAATTACCAATAAAAAAACTTACGCTTTACAAGAGATAGGCACAACTCCTGCCCGAAAAATAATTCTTTTTGATCCCACCCTTTGGCCGCGATTCCCTAACCGCCAACCGTCAAAAGCTCAGTCAACTGCCTACTGCACGCCTGGTGGAGAGCGGCCTTGTAGGGCAGCAAACAATTTGGAGCGGGCGAATTCCCACTTTTTGACCGTTCGGCGTGCGCATGCCTTCTTTAACAGTGCCCCCTAACCTGTAGGGATTATTCTTGTGCAACTCATCTTCACAGTCACCCCAAGTTTGTTTTTTGGTCGGCTCTTCTTTCGCTTTCCGCTCGGGGTGAGCCATAGCAATATCAGTAGAGTCTTGTTAATGGTAATCGAGGGCACCCTTCTGAGACGGTTCCAACCGACCAACTCTAGCGTCTGCCAGCTATGATGGTGTGCATGAGCCTCTTGCTTGCTCCGTGAATAAGCAGATCTTGGTTGGTGATGGTATTCGGCCAAAAAATAATTCGTAGAATTTTTTCCTTAGGCATTGTTGTGTGAAAAGATGACAATTAACGAACATTTCCTTCTCTGTGACTCAGCCCAGCATGTCCGCGCGCATAGAGAAGCAACCCAGGAAAGCACGATAGCTCTGATAGACACAAGCGCTAATTTTGTGCGGGTGCAGTACTGAGAGGACTTCCAGATGTTGTTTAGGCGAAAAAAGGCCTGTTCTAGACTTTAAATCATTTCCTGTTGTTGTAGATGTCTTTGCTTGCTCCACTAGGTATGTGAATGGCATCGGTCCTGTTAACCACGTTATGTATAATCACGTGTCAAACAAACGGGATATCACGTAAGGCGTAATTGTGACATAGCATTTCATTTTGTAATAAAAAAGTGTCAAGTTATTTATCTTTTTTTTTTTGTTAGAATATTTGTTTTCGTTTAAATTAGTTTAAAAACAGCGAGTAAAAGAAATACAACGATTTAAAAAACAGAGAATTGAAAACAAAAGTATATTTCTTATATTTATCTTCGTGTTTTTTGCGCTTGTGGTTAAAGACGGGTATTATGTTGTTGTTTAACTATGGCTGCTGATATGGCTTCTCGCTCTATAGAAGCCAATACCAAGTTGAAGGGGACCTCCTTGGTACATTATCTACCACTGTAGATCCTAATAGCTTTTCCCTGTGGCTTTTCTGCCAGATTCCGAAACGTGTTGACAGTTGGTCATGAGCTCCATTGATTTTCTCCAGATTGACTTGCATTTAAAGGATCGTCACATCATGGTCCCAAGCTAGGAGTAAGAAGTGTGTGGCATACAGTGCATTCCCTGCCATCCATTGGTGCTCTCCAACTATGCAAGAGCTAAAACATTGTACTTCTGGTTATCTGGGGCTCTCCAAAGAAATGGTCACGTCCTGCAAGAGCCACTTCTCAGCTTCCCCTGCTTATCACTGGTTCCACACAGGTGAGATCCTTCGCATGCATTAAGTGAAACCAAGACAAAGCTGCCAAAGAATTGCGCCTGGGTCTACAAGTGGGTACTTCTCCAAGCTTAGTGAGCAATGCTGGGTTCTCAACAAGTTTTTCAATCACAGGGGGTGGGAATTCCCTCGGAAGTATGTGTGGATGATTCCAAGAGTCAATGAGATGGTAATTAACCCTCACAAGACATATAGGTTAAATTCGACGAACATATACTGTAAGCATTTTTTGGTATAGTTGGTGGTTTGTCAACGGATGTATTGCCCTCCCCTGCTTTGCAGTGTATTGGGTCAAACAGTGGACCAAACTTCAAAAGTATTAATATTGGCTTCCAACGTAAACTATTTCCACCTGCACGCAAGATTTAACTCTTGGGGCAGAGATTTGTAATAGAAGCTACTAACACTTATCTACCTGACAAGAAGCAGTTCACAAAGATATTTTCCAGAGTAGTCACGAAACAATGTTGCATTGGGATGCTGAACAATATTGTGTAAACGCATTAAGTATATCTGGTCCGGTCGCCTTTTGTGAAGGATTTTAAGCACTGGTTTTTAAGCCGTTCAAGCCCCCATTTAGGTGTAATGCCAAACGAAAAATCCCCTCTATCAGGTATACCTCTGTTTAGAGGTATTTTAGATATATGTACTATATATATATATTATTTATATATATTATATATATATATATATATATATATATATTAAATATATATATATATATATATTATATATTATATATATATATATATATATATATTATATCTATTATATATAATATTATATATTTATAATTTAAGTCTCATAATACGTATTGCTTTACAAATACTATAACTTTTAATCAACTATACGTTTGCTTTCGTATTAAACTGTTTTTATGTATATTTTAAAAATAACAAACAGGTAACAAATTTATAATAGTTAATTAAGTGTCTGTAACATTAAAAATAAATTATGGAATAGAATTAGTGGAATTTTGATGGATATAAAGTTCTCGTCATTGAGTCGTAGGTAGGGAATTAAACCCTTATTACTTAAAGTTATTTAACTGATAATGTCCTTTTTTGCTGGTGCCTCTTAGTTAGCACTATATATTGTTTATGGAGTTGGTCCCTGGCCGACTTGGTTTGTCGTCTACGCTCGTTGTTTCTTCAGTGACGAAATGTACTTCTCTCTCACACGAGCAAAAATGGCGTGGCGTAGCAATTTCAGTACTTTCATACATTTGATAGCTTGTGTAACCACATACTTTTAGCTTTAAAAAAAAAATAGAAAGACAAAAATGCCCTCTGAGCTTAAGTTACCACTGAGTTGGTCCTAAGTTTAACGGAGGCGCATCCTCTTGTTGTCCACCCCACCAATGTTTTGCTCTCATGCGTAAGTAGGTTAAAATTCCTGAGGTTTAACACAGGTTGGCAACTCAGGAAAGATGAATAAAAACTTCACCAATATTTCTCTGGGTATTAAACTGGGACAAGCCACCTGTGTCTGGACAGCGTGCAAGCAATGATTAGTCGTGGTCTGAATTAAACACGGTTATTTGTTTGATACAAAATTATCTGAAATTGAATGTAAATCTCACAAAATTATATGCTACACTTGAGGCAACATATGATGTAGTCATAAGACATCACTGCTCCAGTCTGAGTCTGTGGGTCCCACCTCTGCTGTCGGGTTTCTCCGCACATGGTCACTAATTTACAGAAGAGATTCACCTGCGCTTTGCTGTTAGTTGGTTCATTCATTAATAAAATTACCATTTTCCGTATGTTGAGGTTGCTAACCCTCATATTTATAATCACTTAGCAAGTGATACCATTTGGAAATAACATGTTAAAACTTAATTCACAGTTTGTAAAAGAAAACCAGTTTCCTAACAACTTACCCCAAAATTTGTAATACACACAATCTCCTTGCACAGAGTTGTTCAGAATGTGGACTCGAGCAATTTTGGTGCATATGCTCTCTCAAATTTAATTTCGTCTATGAGGAAATTCCTCTTATGACGGTGTTATATGTGGTACAACTATGCCTGTTTGGGAAACTATTAGGTGGGATTCTTCGACGGGTGTTATTGTGATTATTTACTTGGTTTGGATAATTATTTTCCTCTTATGACTGATTGATCGTTACCAACTTCCTAGGTTTCCCAGTCTTGTATTTTATTAAAAGTCTCTGGTCCCTGGAGTTTTAACTGTCGGTGTATAACCAAAACATGCTGGTTTACTACTCTTAAGGCATTCAGTTGCCCAAATTACTGTCGATCTGTCCACTTTTGATAAAGGAATTCCTAGGTCCGTGTCGTAGATTTTTGATAGGGAATTAATACTTGGGTTGGTACGTTCTGAATAGATTAGAATGAGTGATAGCCACAGTGAGAGATAATAGTAGAACTAGATTTCCACGAGTGAGATTTAAGAAAAGGAAATCAATAGAGGCTGTTCTCTGAAATCGAGAATCTTTTTCCTCATTTAGCCCATATCTTCTACAACAGAATCTAAGGAGGATCTGTCAGATAGTCTATTGACTACATATATTAAATATATATAATATATATTACCACTCACGTGCACACACACACCCAATTGACGACAGTTAGACACACACACACGTGGGAAAAACTATAACAATGATTATATAGATATTTTGGAACGAGCTGACCCGACACACTGATTAAGTTTCAGTGGATTTATTTTTTTATTTATCAGGAAAAAAATTCATCACAACACGTAAAATGGAATACATCGGATCATATACAAATAGGTAAGTCTTAAAATCAATAAAATGGTGACAGGAATGATAGACCCACATTATGATCCTTTCCTCTCGATGTTTAGCCCACAGTCCTGTTTTAAAAATAAAAAGATGATAGCCCCAAAGAGTAGTCACGGATACATCTGCTGTAATGAAGTCTAATGATTTTCCCTTTTAGAGGGTTCTTGAACAGGACTTTGATAGTATTATGATCTATCCTAAGGCAGATGTTTTTAGCAACAAAAAATTCCATAAAGGAAATTAAACAGCAAAATTGGTGCCAAAATACAAAAAATAAAGGAATCACTCAGCTCTGCATTTTCACTCTATTCATTTTCAAGCCGTGATCACGGTCTCTCATGCTTACTTACACTTTTGGTAGCAACTTCTGGAAACACAATTTTTGGGTTTACATTTCGCACATACACAAGACTCTCAGAGTGGAAGACTTGGCCAAGAGAACCCCAGGCTCCAAAAAAGGGACAGGTTGGATTCACTTCTTCAGGGAACCGTTTTCTTGGATTGTTGCTTAATTTTTGGATCTCTTTTATAAGTCAAATTAAATTGTATGTCCAGGGCACGTACCCGTTAACAAGCGAGCACAGTGGGTTGGGGTGTGTGTTGGCAATAGCTTAGGTTTCTAGAAATGAGGAATGTCAAGTCGAGTGCCTTATCTCAGTATGTAAAAATTTTGTTGGTCACACCACCAACTTGTTCAACAGTTTGTCGGAAAAGTTATTTATTGGAATATCTTACTTGTCCACAAAGGCCTGAAAAAGATGTAACTTGATATCAGTTTTTCTCTGGAAGAATTAAAGTCAGGCTCGATGGGCCCGTTACTTCATTAAAAATTCTTAATAGTTCTTGTAAAAGGTTAATACACCAAGTTCTTTAAGGAAAATGATGTTTTTTAGTTTCTTCACAAGATATTTCTCTTGTACTCAAATACGCTGGCAAAGTTGGGGTCACTCAGTTTCACTTGAAAAAGAAAAAAAACAATATCTGCAATATTTATAAATACTCATGTACTCGGTTATAAACTTAACATTATAAAATGCAAGCGAAACGGCCTTGACTTATCGTTTAAAAACTTCCCGTGTGGAAATAAGTTATATTTCATTTCAAATCAGTCATCATGAATTAGAAATACAAAACGTATTTCGTCAATACTCAATTGATGACTATCGGGCATTTATAATTATTAGTTTTGAAAATAATTTCACTCGACGGGTTAATTAGCAGTTAAATTTAAAATTTTATTTATAGCTGCATGAGTTTTAAGCTAGAAAATTATAATTTTCAATCATGCTATTCTGCTTGGGTCCACTGAAACACGTCATGCTAGAGAAAATATAAACAAACTTATAAATTATTCTTCTGCGCACAAATCTAACTAGAAAAATGAAATAAGAATGCGATTTATCACTTTAAACACCTCACAAAATTACTACATATTTAATCATAATATTTACCTCCCACACACAGAACTACATATTAATATCACGAACTAGAATGCCTTTCAATATAATTGGTAGTCTTTAGAAAACTCAGCAAAAGGTTGCCAAGAAAACTCAGAACTTTGCAATATACAAGATATTTCCTGCACGAATGGATCTGTCTTACTGCAGATTTAGGGAGTATGAATGAATTAATCTAAAACTCTCTCGGGTAGATATATCTTAAACAGCACAAAGGATGCGTTATTTTTGTTAGTGGTTTTGAATGGTATTTGTATGGTTGTTATGTTACCTAGTGTAATGTATGAGGTCAGCAGTGAAGGCCTCCTGAGATAGTGTTTATGTGAATTACCAGAAGGCCCTTCTTACTACCACTACGACCTCAAACAGATCTCTTTTACTATCATGAATGTAGCTACGTTAAAAAGTCTAGGGTACTGAAATGTAATGTGTTGTAATAGAATATACAAACACACACAGGTAATTAATAAGTCTAATAATATTAATAAAATTCTATAACACACTGAACTAACACTCAGACTGTTTTTAGTTTTCAATATTAAAATTTTTTCTAAATTTATTAGTTCTGAACCAATGTTTTATTTTGGTCAGAACATATGAAATGTTATGGAGTTATAAATGGAATGCATAAATATATGGCATAATAAAAATGGAATTTGTGTACATAGGTATATTATAAGACTGGTTAATATTAATAAAGTCTATTACTGTCTCTGGGAGAACTATTACTGGATGTGCTGTTGGGGTGGTGTCATCACTCCCACATCTGAATGACTACAACAAGCTTATGTTCCATTGAACTTATAGACTGTAGTTAAAATGTTATATTTCCCCAAGAATTAAGTCTATATTTGATGGGGAAATATTTATAAATAGTTGTGAGTAGTAGTGAATACTGGTGAATCTTCAGCAGGCCACGTATTCACTTATCTCGTCTGTGACGATCTGATTCAAGATTCCTGTGGCCCACTCCTCTCTATAGCTGGAATACAAAGGTTTGGCTGCACCGACACAAAATGTTAGGTGGCACACACATCTGCTAGTGTATTCTTGCATAATGTATTTGGCACTACCTTTTAGTGCCAAAAACAGAAACTCACAATTCTGAAACAAAATTTGTGTCATGTGTCAGTAATCTATCCACTGCGCCACTCTTACACACGACACAACACAACGACATTACACAGAATGGGTCAGATCTCTCTGACCAACATAGCACATCTTACCCAGTTGTTTTCATATAGTACCAGTTCCCCAAGACGGCATTGCATCTGAGATATGTTAAATAGTTTCCTCTTTCCTTCAATAAGATAGGTGATATGTTCCCACTGATCTCAATAATAGATCCGCCTTCCATAGTCTTAGTTAGGCGTCCATATATTATTTGTTTGTCTCTAGACCCTGAACTTGGGCTGGGGACCTAGAGCAAGCACTTACTTGTCGTAATCATTCTTCATGATATGGCAGTATCAATCACTCAAAATATTAAAATATACAAGATAAATGCTTTCATTCTTACCAGAATTCAGAATTGAGAACACAGTTACTACTAGCAAAACTCAGCTGAGCTGCTGGCTATAGTATTGCGTCCCACTAAATNGTNTGTAATATCTTCTGGGAANACACCACTGGTAAATACTGACTGTGTCCCTTAGACAGACTTATATAAAAAAGGCAAAAATTGTGTGTCTCTATCCCGCTAATATGAATACATTTGTCCAATCACAGACTTCCCCCCTAACTTTTTCAAATCTTCAAACCAAAAGTCAAATTTCAGTCAGATCTCAGTCAAGTATGTATTATTGCCTGTTGGTCCGTCTGTCTCTACTTGGTTTTTCACAAAAACACACTTGGTTCTTGGACCAACTACATGCAATACCCTACACAAATCTGCCTCCTAAGTTATTTTTTTAGCCACAATTCTCCACCTTCCGCCTCTCGTTCATTACAGCTAGATTTTAGCATTTCCGTGTCTCTCAAGGACGCAATTTTGAGGCTTTAGTGAAAGTGTGCACAACAATACTGTCCGCCAGTCTGATGTGAACAAAAATACAGTCTTTCGTCAATATCTTCCATGTTTTATCTGTCCCGTCTGTATAAATGAAAGTATATTATTTCTCTGCTCAAGATGGGCTATCAAACTAGCTAGGTTTTTATATTCATAACTTTATTATTAAGAAAAAAACATATTTTTTCTCAAGGTTAGTTTTTTGAAATTTGTTTTCGAACCTTCTCCACGGCGTTTGATGCTGAATTCAAATAAAACAACCAAGTATCGTAAAACGTCCAAGAAATGACTGTTTCGAATAAGAGCTAAGGGCTTTTCTGTCCATTTCCTTACTTTGTGTTAACTAGTGACGTGATTTTTTTTTTTCTTGAACTACAACTTGCGTCTTTTAGCCTTTCTAGGTGCAAAAAAAACACGTGTTCAGTCATATTCTTCCTTTTTTTTTATCTCCGTTTCCCTCCCGTCCAAAAAGGGTAAAAAACCGTTTCGTCTGTACGTCTAACTAGTTAGTTTGAATGGCGGTAGGAAATGCGGGCATATGGGCGAGCATGTCTCCTAGTATCTTACGCATTATTTTTATCCCTACATGTTATCTTTATAATTGGAGATATTTTAACGTTGTATAAATTCATCACAATTTCGCAAATCCGAAATAGTCTCCCCCTTTCTCATCTGACACTTCACATTAACCAAGAGACTGCCATAAACTGCCACTTCGCGTTTTGACACCTCCGTCTAAGAAACTGGCCGTAGAGTGCCGTGTCAGATGGAAATGCTAGACGAATGTCTCATTTCTGGTCCGAGGCAGATGGCAGTTTCCACACCTCGCCTAGAACTTAGCCGAAGAAATCGCGTGACAGATGAAAATGTAGACAATTGTCTGCAGCTAATGTCTGGCGCGAAACGAATTATCACACATTCCGATTCCGTATAAGGGTGGAATTAGGATGCCGTCAAATTACCACCTCTATCGACACCAGGTATTACAATGCAAGATGTGGGTGTCTTATCTGGTTTAGATTGTTGCTGTGTGTGTTTTGCAGTAGAACAGTTCAGGGTACACCACAGGCAACATGACGTGTAGAGTCATAGAAATGGTAACTTCGCTTTAGGTTTATACCATTTATTGCACGCCACAAAACAGTCATGATACTTATGTTATCATCGGCATAGTACAACGAATGCAGCATTCAAACTCATGTTAACTGACAGTCATGTAGAAGTCAATACTCAATAGATGTATGGAAAACAAATATCATAGCGAAGCTTGATAAATAATACATATAACTTCTGCAACCGTGGTCAGCTGCAGATCCTTAATGTTCATAGACAATAATAATTATTCCTTCCTGATGCTAGCAGATCAGATGTATACAATACGTCCGTTTACTGTCTGCACGTGAGTAGCATACATGGATTACAGGTCAGCTCGACCTTTATAACCTTCCTAAGTCTAACCATCTGACTTGGACGTGATCTCTGATATAACGAATCCTGGAACACAGACAATAGTCTTGTTGGTCTAGAGCGACCCATAGATATATAACTAGTTCAGGTATAAAGATACCGGTGACTTAATCCTAGTCAAAGTACCTCTCCATTTTGAATCACACAGGCGAGCAAAAAGGCGACAAAATGACGAACCTCTAGATGATAGCCTAAAGTTCGATACAAGAGGAATTACCTTATTTCGGAAAATCAACCATGAACATATGCCTCCAGGCAGGCTTGAATAATACGGGGAAATAGTCTAGTTAGCTAACTAACTCACAAAGACAATGTATTTCCCTCAGAGAATCACAAGACGCAGTCGCGTCCGCTCGCTAATCAGTCCATTTCTCAACTCCCCGACCTGGGCGGAACAACAAAAACGACAACCCAGTCGAGACATGCGCAGAGTGACAATCTCTGAGTCGCTGTTCACAATAAGACGATTCTAAGAACATTCGAGATAAAAGTCTTACACAGTCGCGCCTTTTATGGACATGAACAGAAGCGTTAAGAAAGGTTTCAAACATCTACAACAGTTGACTGATACTACCAAATAAGGAGATATGGTCACGCTTCGTTCAAGACATTATAGACCGAACGTGTCTCTATACAAGAGGAGGTAAACTCATAAAAAATAGCAGTATCGATATATCGGGTTCTGTCCCTTTGACCATAAAATATATATATAACATGCATTTCAGTCAAATAATGATCATACATACGAAAAACGATCATACAAAGACTTTGGAAAAAAGTAATTATTTGTGCGTAACATTACCGCACCCTCCCGGGAAAAAAAAAAATGAAACATTTTTTTTTTTTAAATCCTGGAGCCGGAAAAATCTAGGCTCCTAACGCACGTATGATGCGCGGATATACCTAACAAAATAGCTCAACACTTGGAGCGAAACTGAGATCATATCCCAGGTCCTTAGAGAAAAAATTTATCTAAGTATACGCGTATATATCCCAGGAAGGTGCCACCAACACAAACCACAATGCTGGCAACATCATAATAAAAGTCAAATTATTCTCATACCAATATATGAAATCAAATATATTTTTATGATATCATACAATGTGTTGCAAATAGCGGTGTAATATATTAATATACCGCACTATTTTATTACATTATGTAATGCATCAGTAACTAATAAGTAATACATGTGTTGATCTTCGTTGACATAAAACATTCAATAGAAGAAGATGTGGACATCATCCGCTCCCAATCTAGGACAGGACTTGATATACTCAAAGTTCCACAATGGACACAATCTCGCATCTTCAATGATGTGCTGCGAAAATATCAATAACACAAATCTTAAAGACAACTGGTAAATCTCTCAATACAATCCTGAAAATAATTTATTTAAATGTGGCCGAGTGATCTTTTGGCCCGTATATCACTAACTAAGCCTTCTTAGATAATTACATGGTACAATGTTATAAATTCCCCCTCAAAAAAGTGAGAAACAAAAAAAAATACTAACATGTCATTATAACATTGAACTGTATATCAGGAAATATATATATGACAGAAGAATCATGTGGAATCGTGTGGGCATCTGGACAGAATGTCCGCCATTACATTATCCGAACCACGGATAGCTCGAACCGAGAAATGAAATGGTTGAAGAGCTATGGCATAACGAGTGGACCTCGAGCTCTTCAAGTTTTTTGCTCTGAATAGCAGTAAGCGCTTTCTGGTCGGTTTCCACAATGAAATGTGCGCCTAGAAGAAATCTTTGTAACTTCAGAATAGACCATACCATAGCCAATAACTCACGGTCTAAAACCGAGTAATTCTTTTCTGCAGCATTTAATTTCCTAGAGATATACATCACCGGATGCAGAGTATCAGAATACTCCTGCATTAGTGCTGCCCCAATCCCAGTTGACGAGGCGTCACTTCGAAGAACAAAAGTCTTCTCAATAGTAGGTAACCTAAGAATAGGTGGAGATGAAAATAGGTCTTTAACCTGGTCCAATGAGGATTGACATTCTTTTGACCAGCGGATCAAATTAGGCGACCCTTTCTTCAATAAAGTAGAAAGCGGTGCCATAATGGAGGACAGATTCGGAATGAATCGTCCGTAGAATTGGATCAAACCTAATAGACTCCTTACTTGTTTCTTTGTGTTAGGGACCGAAATGTTAAGTATTTTTGAAACATTGTGGTCCTCTGTCTTTAAAAGACCATGACCAACACGATGACCTAGGAAAGAAATCTCACTAAATCCTATAAAGGCTTTAGAGGGTTTTGCAGTCAAGTTATACTCGCGAAGAGTAGACAGTAATTCGTATAAACCCAAATAGTGATCTTCCCAGGAATCACTGAATAGACAGATATCATCTAGATATGCTATGACATCTGTACGATATGCGAGAATTCGCCGCATCATGCGTACGAATGTAGCAGGGGCGTTCATAAGACCAAAAGGCATGAAATTCCATTGGAATAAACCCCTAGGTGTAAAAAAAGCTGTAAAAGGTTTGGCACGTTCAGTTAGCGGGACTTGCCAATAACCTTTAGACAAATCTAGTTTGGTAAAGAATCTAGAATTAGAAAGTTTATTGAGTAGCTCTTCTAATGAAGGCATAGGTTCAGCGTCGAACTTCGTAACTTGGTTCAATTTGCGATAATCTACGCAAATGCGAATGTTATTATCCTTCTTTCGAACAATAACCATAGACGAAGAGTATGCTGAAGTGGATGGTTCAATGATTTCCAAACGTATCATTTCATCCAATTCTTTTTCGACTTGAGACTGGAAATGGATAGGTATTGGATAGGGGCTGACTCTGATAGGATTATGATCAGTTAGCACAATGTCATGTTCAATGACATGTGTGTGTCCCGGGATGTCTGTAAGAACATCCTGAAATGTTTGCAACATCGAAGAAACTTGTCGATGTTCCTCAGCGGAAAGATTTGGAGAAACGGTCACGTTTTTCCAAGATTCCGTAGAATAAAGTGGGACCATAGAAAGAGGAAGATTGACATCAGAAAAAGTAGTTTCCTCATCCTGTATAACTGACAGCGATGAGTATTGACCATGAGGTACTTGAGAATTGTCCGTTGCCTGGAAAATAGGCTGCAAATAGTCTGGTCTTTCATGAAATTCCGTGAGCATATTTATGTGGAAAGTTTTATGCTTTCCATCAATATCGACAACATAGTCGACATCAGAAATTTTGGAGACTATTGCATATGGACCTTTCCATGCAATTAGAAGTCTGTTCTCCCTTGAAGGAAGTAGAACGAGAGCTTTGTCACCTGGACAAAGTTGTCGTAGACATCTATTCTTATTCGCAAACTGCCTTGCCTTTTCTTTAGCAAATTCGGAAGACGAAGTTGCTAGTCTGCATGCCTCAATGATTTTTTTCCTAAGAGCAATGACGTACTCATAAGAAGCTTGAGTCTCATCGCTAATATTATCGGCAGTGATTAGATCGTGAAGTAAAGACATAGGGCCGCGCGGTTGCGCGCCAAAGACAAGTTCAAAAGGGGAAAACCCCGTATGTTCATTGGGGACCTCTCTATACGCAAAGAGAGCCGCGGGTAAGACCCTGTCCCAATCCTGAGGATGATCCTCAGTTATTTTACCCAGTAAAGTTTTTAGAGTCCTATTTAAACGTTCGACCAACCCATTAGACATTGGGTGATAGATACTGCTGAGAGACCTTTTTATATGTAGCATAGACATTACCTGTGACATAGTGTCTGATATCAGTTGAGTGCCATGGTCTGACAATATTTCTCCGGGAAAACCCAAGCGAGAAAAATATCAGCCAAAGAGCGTCTGCGATATCAGCAGTTGAGATGCTCTTGAGAGGTATTGCCTCTGGCCAACGTGTGCACATATCGACACATGTAAGAATAAATTGATGCCCTCTAGCCGACTTAATTCTAAAAGGACCGATAATATCTATTGCCATTTTTTTTGAAAAGGGCGAATAGGAATGTCAGCAGCCTGGATAGGCGCAGCATGTCGTGGTCCTTTAGATTTGACCTCCTGACATACTTTGCAAGAGCGACAGTACATTCGTATGTCCTTGCTCACCAATGGCCAAAAGAAAGCCGCAAGAACTCTCGACTTTGTACGGGAAAAACCCATATGTCCAGCACATTGCGAGTCATGAGCATGTTGCAATATTTGCACCCTCATGCTCTTAGGCACAAGAATTTGTGAATGAGTGGATGTAGTCGAGTCTTGTACCATACGTACAAGTACGCCGTTCTTAGAAATCCAAGATTTTCTATTAGTATTTTGATTAGGATCACCTTTTTTTGCTAGAATGAAGAATTTTTTGTAACGACGGATCTTCTTCTTGCAATTTGATAAATGAGTCACGTGTAATAGTCAAGTGACTATTTTGTTCATTTACTTCATCATTATTAGTTAATGAAGTTTGAGGTGGATCCAGAGCATGTGCTCTTGTGACCACCGTATTGGTAGCTTCAATGTTTTGCTCTTCCCAAACAGCAATCTGCTGTGGGGTACATTCCCTAACTCCGTGAATACGACCAATAATAAGGTCCGCAATAGGGTTTGGAAGTAGACACGCGTGGACCTCTCCCGTGAAGAAAGGAGTAGCAATATGTATTATGGCAGTAGGATATTTTTTCAACGTGCCACCAAATGTGACACATTTGATGACCTTTCCTGTAGCACAGAATGGATCTACAAGAGATTGCCTAACCCCGACAGTAGTACATCCAGAATCAAACAACACCGAGACTGGATTACTATTTACAAGCCCCTTATGTAATATAAGAGAACCTCTCCCATCATGAGCAACATTAGCAGGAAGAGCGGGCAAAGGATGACCACAGCTTAGAGTACTAATGGTTTTCGGATCAAATAAAGTACTGCATTGGATACATTTATTTGCCCTACCAAAGTCAAAAGATGAGCATCCGATAGCATTATGGTCTTTATCATTATTAACCTGTTTATCTGCTCCCTGAGATTCTTGTTGAACAGAGTTTGTCTGTTGATATCTTTTTTCTCTTCTGTTGCGATCTACCGCGACCATTATTGCTTCTGCAATTATCATTAAAGTCCCTACTGTAATTTTTATCCTGGTTTGCGTTCCAGTTTCCATAACTGTCATTACCATCTCTATGCTGTTGAGAACCTCTATTATCTTGGTATTGAGGTCTCTGCAAATAATATTTTCCTCTATACCGATTACCTTTATGAAAATTTCTAAAGTTACCGGGAATAGAATACCGTGTAATATTAGGTTGTCTCCAGTTCTGGGAAGAAGAATCTCCCTGAAATTGATTACCATGGTTCTGGGCATAATTACGGTTACTCTTTTTATTGAAATTTTGCTGGCTACCCTGAAATTTACGCATAAAAATTCGGGCCATAAGGTGCTGCCGAAGCAACTGGCAGGCCTTCTTTGACTTTAGTGTTGGTAATGGTTATGTGAGGAGGTGCAGTAACATACTGGCTACAATATTCTTCCATTTCTTTTATATTTTTAGGCTTACGCTCATGAAGAAAAGAAAGAAAAGCTTCATTAACAGAAGACATAACCTTGTCTCTAAGAAGTAAGTCCATGAGGGCTTCAAATGTACTTTCTGTCTTAGAAAGCTCAACCCATCGTAAAAAAGTAAGACGTATGCCTGAGATGAATTCTGAGAATTCAACTCCAGTTTCTGGTAACATGTTTTTAATTTAAGACGATATCCGTCTTCGTTAAGTTGGTACTTCTTTAACAATGCCGCCCTGACAACCTCATAGTTGTTCTTGTCAGGCACATCTACCATACCCAACAAAGTCAAAGCATCACCTCTAAGTATCTTGGACAGATGATAAACATATAATGTTATATTATGCACCTTACATGCACTTTCAAATCTATCTAGATAAAATGTTATATCATCAATTGAAGCATTGAATGCTGGTAAATTAAGCTTGAAATCAACAGCATTAGACTTATTAGCAGATGATACCTTATTAGCATCATTAGCATTACTAGATAATTTCAACTTTTCTAACTCCAAAGCTAAGAGTTTTTCTTCATGTTCCATTTTTGCTTTTCTCTCATCAGACTCTCTTTGTAACCTTCTTTCCTCAGCCTCAGCCTGTAACTTTCTTTCCTCAGCCTCAGCCTGTAACTTTTTTTTCTAATCTTTTATTTTCAGCCTCTATTTCAAGTCTCTTATTTTCAGCTTCTTTTTCAAGTCTCTTATTTTCAGCTTCTTTTTCAAGTCTCTTATTTTCAACCTCAGCCTGAAGTCTCTTCTCCTGAGATTCTGCTTCTCTTTTTTGTTTTTCCATTTCCATTTGTAATCTCTTTTCATCTACCTGCATCTGCAGTTTTAAATTTTCAGCATCTATTCTCTTTTGTTCAGTTAGTTCTTTCATTTTCTTTCCGACTTCAATGCCTTGGCATATTGAACAGTCGCAAATTCTTCTAATTTATCACCTGTCTTCCCAAGGGCTTTACCCTGCTCAATAAAGTACTCAAATGTAGACATGATGTCTAAAATGTGAGTACAGAACCTGAAATAATTAATTATCTTATTTCAATCTTAAATAGCAACAAGACTTAATAAAGTGCTTGTATAATTACTATGTTTACTCCAATCTCTGTGGGAAACAAGACTTGACACCAATTTGTATTATCAGTTGTACAATAATATCACAAGTCACCTCTTAATTATCAGTGCACTACCCAAATCAGTGCATAACCATCAGTTATTTATTATAACTGCACTACAATAGTGCATACGCAACAAACCACCAGCTAGTTATGATAAGTGCACTATAGATCAATAGTGCATGAGCATATATGTAACAATAGTGAAAGCTAACTATGCAAGAACTATGCAAACAATAACAAGACAATGTAAACAATAACAAAGTACCAACAATGTAAACAAAACAAAGATCAAAGTCAATGTAAACAATAACAAAGATCAGAGTCAATGTAAACAATAACAAAGATCAACGTCAATGTAAACAATAACAAAGATCAGAGTCAATGTAAACAATAACAAAGATCAAACAATACGAAAACATTCGCATAAGTCAAATAAATAAACAGCGAAACTAAAAAGAATATGATGACAGAATGCGAAGATATGACAAACAAATGACGCTACAGTATATACACAACAATTTACGTGAAGAACTGAATAATAGAAAAGAGGAGACCTACAAATACAAACAATTGAAATCGAAACTAAAAAACAGAAAGAAAGAGAGAAACAAAAAAAATATACAAAAAACGAAAATAAAGCACAACTCGTCACAACTAAACAGATATAGCAACGATTGTCGCTAGCAAATTTCACAGTAGGAAATTCGCACAGTCCCTAACGAAAACGCTAACAGTAGAACCTCTGTGGCGTGGTATCTTCTACTGAAAGACACCGCCCAACCGAGAAAACCCGCTGAAATATAAACATATAAATACAAATCCAAATAACATATAACATGTAAACATATAAAAAGTGCGAAAAATGTGATAGACAGAAGGCTCAGTTAGAACATAAGGGCACAGTTCACAAACAAAACAGGCCACTTAACTTCTATGTATCCACAACGTCAGCACAGTTCAGAACAGGATGTGATCAGCATTCTTAGGACAATGATCCAACGTTGATCCATATCTGCTCTCGTAAACTGCCATGACGAAGGAAATGAGCTTCTAACAGGAAACAGCTTCTGACAGGAAACAGCTTCTGAACTTGACCTTCTGAATCTGCAACAGTAATTCTGAGACCGGAACAGTTGTTACGGCACTTGTCCTTCTTCTCAACAGATCAGGAAATCCATTCGCTCGGTACTTGTCCTTCTATTTGTAGACAAACTTCAATACCGCCGAGCAGCGCCGGGTAGTTTCAAAATATCAACAACTGTCAGTACTGCTGCGTCTTTCAAAAAAATTTCATCAAAGGTGATGAATAGCAACTGCAATGTTGTCTTGTAGTCTGCTGATGATGTCTGGGTTTGTTGACCCCCTTGAGAGTTGGTACCAGAATAAACCAACTATTGGCCACCATGAATTGATAAGGGTGGAATTAGGATGCCGTCAAATTACCACCTCTATCGACACCAGGTATTACAATGCAAGATGTGGGTGTCTTATCTGGTTTAGATTGTTGCTGTGTGTGTGTTGCAGTAGAACAGTTCAGGGTACACCACAGGCAACATGACGTGTAGAGTCATAGAAATGGTAACTTCGCTTTAGGTTTATACCATTTATTGCACGCCACAAAACAGTCATGATACTTATGTTATCATTGGCATAGTACAACGAATGCAGCATTCAAACTCATGTTAACTGACAGTCATGTAGGAGTCAATACTCAATAGTTGTATGGAAAACAAATATCATAGCGAAGCTTGATAAATAATACATATAACTTCTGCAACCGTGGTCAGCTGCAGATCCTTAATGTTCATAGACAATAATAATTATTCCTTCCTGATGCTAGCAGATCGGATGTATACAATACGTCCGTTTACTGTCTGCACGTGAGTAGCATACATGGATTACAGGTCAGCTCAACCTTTATAACCTTCCTAAGTCTAACCATCTGACTTGGACGTGATCTCTGATATAACGAATCCTGGAACACAGACAATAGTCTTGTTGGTCTAGAGCGACCCATAGATATATAACTAGTTCAGGTATAAAGATACCGATGACTTAATCCTAGTCAAAGTACCTCTCCATTTTGAATCACACAGGCGAGCAAAAAGGCGACAAAATGACGAACCTCTAGATGATAGCCTAAAGTTCGATACAAGAGGAATTACCTTATTTCGGAAAATCAACCATGAACATATGCCTCCAGGCAGGCTTGAATAATACGGGGAAATAGTCTAGTTAGCTAACTAACTCACAAAGACAATGTATTTCCCTCAGAGAATCACAAGACGCAGTCGCGTCCGCTCGCTAATCAGTCCATTTCTCAACTCCCCGACCTGGGCGGAACAACAAACGACAACCAAGTCGAGACATGCGCAGAGTGACAATCTCTGAGTCGCTGTTCACAATAAGACGATTCTAAGAACATTCGAGATAAAAGTCTTACACAGTCGCGCCTTTTATGGACATGAACAGAAGCGTTAAGAAAGGTTTCAAACATCTACAACAGTTGACTGATACTACCAAATAAGGAGATATGGTCACGCTTCGTTCAAGACATTATAGACCGAACGTGTCTCTATACAAGAGGAGGTAAACTCATAAAAAATAGCAGTATCGATATATCGGGTTCTGTCCCTTTGACCATAAAATATATATAACATGCATTTCAGTCAAATAATGATCATACATACGAAAAACGATCATACAAAGACTTTGGAAAAAAGTAATTATTTGTGCGTAACAATCATAAATCTCTATGCGACAGTCCGACCCTTCTCTTTCTGACTTCTTGGGAGTTGCTCGGTTGAAGTTGCGCAGCTTTCTGTTATGTGCCTCTGAGTTCACTAGATTATATCTCTTATTCTCAGTTCAAATCACAGATTGTGTTTCCGCCAAATGTTCCAATATAATTCATTGTAAATTCCGGCATCTCACTTCAAACCAATCAAATCTCTCTAGCACTGTTTGGGTGGGTGTTTGATTTAAAATATCCCCTCGCGTGTTTTAAAATATTAAAATGTTTAAATTTCACGCGAGACCTCTATATAGTACTGCATAACGCTTCCGATGACATCTATATGCCTCTTCACAATCTTGTGACCATATTTTCCTGGCTTAATATCTTCCGCCAAGAGGTCTACCCCGACAGATTATCAGATTATCGCCTTTATCTGCTTGCCTCTGCCAGACAGATGTCTGGTCAGACAATGTTGTCTTCTTTCATCGCACGCACAGCACAAGCTTGTGTCAACACGGTCAGCAGCTTTTCACTGGGGTCAAATGTTGGATCGCCGCGTTTCTCAGACTGAGAGAATAGATATGCGTATGACCGGTATAATTACCTGGTATTATCGCTTTTACATAGCGGAACGTAAACAATTTTGCGTGTAAAGTAGATACATCCGTAGGGGAGTAGAATGTTAGAGACTTCACCCTACTAGATTCATCATAGAGCAAAATAATGAATGAAAGGGCAAAAAACTGCCAAATAATAATCGAATTGAATGGGAGAAAGAGAAAAATGAAGAAAAAAATGACACTGACGAAGTGGACGTGAGATCGCACAACTGTATCATCACAATACTGTAGTTATGTTTCTTCCTGTACACTCCTGTTACCGATATTCAATAAGAGCAGATAATATACAGTTGGAATGATATCCGTCACACTAGATAGGTATCATTAATATGCTTTTATCTGTCTAGTGATTTTCCACCAAAATCTGCGGAAATGATTATATCGTATTTAGATAATATTTCTAAAGTAGATTCTCACGGCTCCTGTGTTGCCAACCGCTGATACAGAATGTGCTGTTATCGATCTATCTGCATGTTATTCTTCTTCTACTTCTTCTTCTTCGTTTTCTTCTTTTTTGTTTGTTGCAAACTCCTTTCGCATTCCACTGCAGAATGTTGAGTGTTTTGTGAGCTTTGTCAGCAATTCTAGCCTTTTGCCTCTGCCTGATTGTTCGTTCATTATATAGCATGGAACCACCATTGCAGCAAGATCCCTTCCAGGAATCCTGCACCAAACATTTACATGCTCTTGATGCGGTGGTTTCTGTGACAGCACTGTACCACATTGACAATAAATCAGCTTGTTACTCCCTAGTTTGTTACTGGCACCCACACTGGTGCTATACTCAGATAATAATTCAATTATTAATAATCTGTCTTACATAAGTGTTTACATTGGCAAATTGAACACTACACAGATGAAAAGACACCCACCAAGCACAACGAAAAAATCCCAGTCACGAGGAATAAGATGATAGACAAAGTTGAGCAGAGGTAGATTAATATATACAATTCGTGACTGCACACAAACGAAAACAAGGGATACTTGTAAATGTATTTACAAGATAGAAAGATGGAACGATAGAACACACCACTTAAACACGACAAAAGAATTACTGAATGTGCAAGACAATGTAAATACAAACTACACCGGTACACCTAACACCGACAGGGCTTGGAATGTTAAGTAGGGCAGTCGCAGGAAAACCGTCTGCCTTACTCCACCACTAAACATACACAGCCACCCCCTAGAAAGAATCAGTCTAATTCAATCTTTCCCACAAGTAGGACCAGAATGAATTAAACTCGCCACCCGTCAACCCTTAAACACACAAATATAATATTCAACACAGTAGACTAAACAGCCACTACATACAACGATGAAGTACTGAGAGCTATCTCCCACACTAACCACTATCAAATCACTCCAGTCAAAAGGAACTAAATAACATATAACCAATAATAATAAAAAAAACATTACTCTGTAAAAAATACCAATGACCCCATATAATAGGAAATAGAGTGAACGATCCCAGCTAACTAACTAACACCATATAAACATCCAGACTAAGTTCTACCAAGAAAGTAGGGAAAAAGAACAGAACAAAAGGAAAGAAAAACAACAACGAACCAATAAGCAAGCTTCAAAAAGCAGATAAAGGAATCAAACTATCCTACTCTAAAAGATCAGACTGTACGATAAATAGTATCAGGTGGATAGACAGAAAGAAAATTTAGAATTTTAAGAAAAAACAAAAAGCATAAATATAACACATCTTTAAAACAACCACAAAAAACTTAACTGACGCTCCAGCGATGCTTGATCACGTAACTCTTCAGCACCAGTGATGAAAATGAGAACAAAACGAACAGTACTCCACACCGCTGACAAAATCCAGACGAATATAATGTTACCCAGGGTGCTATCACTGCACTGTCCATAAAAGAAACACGACTGAATACTCCTGTGAATGTTCGGATACTCGACCAGTCTCCTCGTCTATGAGCCAGATAACCAGACTTTTTCGTAAGCATGGGTGCCAGAT
Source organism: Oreohelix idahoensis (assembly GCA_024509875.1). Lineage (NCBI taxonomy): Eukaryota > Metazoa > Mollusca > Gastropoda > Stylommatophora > Oreohelicidae > Oreohelix > Oreohelix idahoensis. The sequence continues at coordinate 388,385 of JAMPIV010018680.1, read as the reverse complement.
AATACAAATATGTCCTTTGGCACGGTACTGTCACCACCAACAAGGCGAATAAACTGTTCTAAACGGTGCTATCACAGCACTGTCGACAATAGGATAATAATACGATTATGTCCCCACACAGAACACTCCACGGTACTACACTTCTGGAATCCAGCAGACTTCAGGATAGACTACTTCGGAACCATACAGATCAGCAGGTTTCACTCTTCAGGACAGTACTTTTAGCAACATGCAAATCTCGGTACACTGGACCGTTGTCTACACCTACAGCGCAGGTTGGCCGCAAAACATGGACACCGTCAGGACAACTGCCTACAGCAAACCCCCTAACACACTGTTGCGTACTTTTACATAGATGGCAGTTTTAAGTCCTGCCTGTGTTAAAAGATTACGCACCATTCTTATGATAGGAATATTATTTGTGCGTATGATTTATCACGCACGTGTGTGCACTATGCAGTGTATGAGACTCATAGCGCACGAGTTTCTAAGATTGAGAGATGACGTCGGAGAAGGATCTTGAAGGGTCGAGCCGGACTGATGGTCCGTATTTATGATATTGTGTCCCTTATCAGTGGGAATTATTTCGATAATGGAGGACTGGCCTTCTTATCAGAAGCCCATGTCAATGTGGTATACGTAAGTCTCACACCCAGTTATTAATAAGATATATATGAATTTAGTGATGTCTCCACTCTTGCTGGCATCTAGCTGGAATCCACACGTCTGGATTTCATGAATTGGATCAGCTGAGCTGTTAGCTTCCCTTATGAAACGTAGTGATAATTCTACGAGCGAAAATATGATAAAGATGGATCTTAATACTCAATGTCACAATGTATCAATCAGGATAGCGCAAAAACCGAAGTCGTCTCCCAGCCCTGTTGAACACGTAACTTTACTCCGCAGGGAGCCCCGAATGTTACCAAGAAATCGTGAAGACTACCTTGCTATATATCTATTGAAAGCGTGACATCACTGCACCTTTATTTCAACACACTTGACACATCTTCTAACAATACCAGCCACACTAGCATCGAAACTAACTTGCAACACCGTGTCAAACACAATAACAATGTCAAACAGTTTGTGAACTAGCACCAGAATGACAACAACCTACACTGTGACCTGAAAAACAAAAACAAAAAACTGGGTCACATACCGCTACGCGTCACAATTGACAGACCACAGTTCACAGCTACTGACTGACAAACGCACTGACCTGAAGCTGGACAATCGAAAATTACTCACTATCGTGACTTCGTACACATGAAGGCGCTAACACACTGTGACTACAACCTTCTAACACTCTGTGTGCATCCTAAGCTCTGAAGATTTAGGCCCCATGGCCTTTTTAAGAATAGGACGAACCACCAGATGTCAATTACCAATTTATGCTGTGGATTTAATCATGACACTAATTCAATATTTGGCTCGCACCGCTGGGAGACGACCACAACATGAAATGGTTGACACAGAAAGATAACACTTTCTACAGGAATTCCCTTTTTAATAGGACACTACACACAGTATAGCCACACACGGCTGAAAACAGTATGGGATGCATATAACACTGCCCGAGAAACTTCTCGGATTAATATATCAAATTAATCTTACACATGACGGTATAACAGTACTATACAAGCTCTGTACTGAAAATCGCTCACTATGGCAAACCAAAACTACAACAATGGAAAACTCAATCCACTGGCAAATTATACCCGATGGCCTGACAATAATATCACTGAACACGAAACCACTCCAGAATTATAATTATGTCCAACAGAATAAACCACTATGGCAAACTCTCGGCCATAATCCATACTCAATGAAAAGGGAAACCAAAACACGTCCGTATCGGACAAGCCAGAAAAACTCTCTCAGTCTTTTCCCGCTTAATCTATATTCGACTTCCGTCCTCTTCACGTGACTCTGTCGTTGCTTAAAAAGTTATCTGGGTTGCCAAAACTCGCTGATAACGAAGTCACCAACCTAGTTTTTCTGCCAAAGGAAAATACGCCGTGACACTTATATACGTCTGGGTTATAAAACAGAATTTGAATAACGTATCATTCGCTTTCTTCCCAAACACTGCATTTTCTATCTCGAAGCTACGTACCCCACTTCCCTTAACAGTTCAGATAGTTATCATGTCCTGTTACGGTTGAAATAGCGAGCATTCATTATTCGAACACGTAAATAGTAATGGGAATAATAAAAAAATTGTGCATGGTCCAATGCTGATCCATCAGAATCTGCGCAGTCTACATAAGTATGCTGTCATCTGATCTGTAAGGGCGAGCATTTATCGCTCGAACACAGTGATTCTCAACCATAATTGGGTTACGGGAAACACTGCGTTTCCGTTACTCGAAGTTTTACCCAGCATGCCTTAGACTGAATTCTTCTTCTTCTCTTCTTTGATATTCTGTCAAAGCAGTCCGTGGCCATCACGCCTGGTGGCGTCTTGTAGGGCAGCAACAAACTGCGTCCACTTTGTTTTGCCGGCGGCCATCCTTCTTGCGGTGCCCCAGTTCTGGTTCATTCTTTGCATCCCGGCCTTCACAGTTCTCCTCCAAGTTGTGTTTGGTCGAGTTCTCTTTCACTTTCCTTCAGTTGTCCATAGCATAGCTGTTCTTGTGATGGCATCAGGATCTCTTCTGAGGACGTGGCCAACCCAACTCCAGCGTCTGCCAGCTATGATGGTGTGCATGTCCTCTTGATTGCTCCAAGTAAGCAGTTCTTGATTGGTGATAGTGTTTTGGCAAAAGATTCGGAGGTGAGGGTATTCGGCCGAAATATTCGGAGGTGATGGTATCTGGCCAAACGATTGGGAGATGATGGTATTTGGCCGAAAGATTTTGGCTGAATTCTTGTACAGGTAATCCTCAGCTTACGACGGGGTTCCGTTCCCGCGAATCCTTCGTAAATCGAAGCGGTGGTAAGTCGAATCACCTCTTAAATGTATTGACTTACTACATATATTCAAGTCCGTATTCCTTTATATCATCATTTGTTAAAGTCATGCTCTGTACTATAAATAAAAGTTGATGAAATAAAAAATTTTATGACATTATAGTGTTACTGTACTGAAAATCTTTTTAAAAATACTGTTTAAAATTTACTCATGTTAACAAGACAGCCATTAGTGGATGCATTCATCCTCTTACCAGACATGATTAGGAAACAGTACTCACACTTATAACACAAATGAACAATGGAGACTTATGTATGAAGTCTGAGGACGTGATATCTCGTCCAATGTAAATTCATATTTATTATCAAACCTAGTCGATATTTTAAAATTTCAATGCTGTAAAACTCTTCTGTGAGAATGTTATCTCAAGCCATAAATGCCCAGTAGAGCATGAAAGGTCACGTGGCTTAGGTTTTTGTTATTGTTAATCAGAATCGAGGTCATTGCACTCCGGGCAAACCCATAGGTGCTCAGTCTCCCTCAGCAAATGTCAAAGTTTATGAATGCTAATTGTCCCTGTTGCGCGTTGGTTGTATACACGCCGGATGCATCATCTCACACGTCGATCCCTGCTGGTCTTACGTTTGTTGCCAAATTCCAGCAATCTTGGCCTTGATGATTCGTCGACTGTAGTGTCATTCTCTAATAGGCGATCATTAATTGCCCTCAGTTAGGTTGAAAACCTAGAATAGAAAAACCTTTTTTTTTTAAATTCTCCCACTTTAAAATTTTTTATTTAACTTTTGTGTGACCGTCGTAAGTCGAGTCATCGTAAGTCTCATACGTCGTAAGTCGAGGACTATCTGTAGTCAGTTTGTACTTGTCAATTTTTGTACATGAGTCACCAACTGTGAAACTTGGGTCATGGTCGTTTACAGGTTGATAACCACTGTTCTAACATATTATAGGACATACATCTTGCGCCGATACCACGTGACACAAGGATGGATCTTTAGAGGGCTCAGTATTTTTAAAGTAGATCTCGACATCTCCTGGATTGCCTACGCAGGTTTAGTGCTCATCCACTGGAGTGTCTTAACGAAATTCAGAAAGTTTTCGAATTCAGGAGTTTGAAATTATGACCTTTGATCACCTGACATTTGTTGGTATTTGCGTGCAGTCTGCTGATTGTGAAAAATTGAGGAATCAATGTTGTTTTTGACAACGATGCCTTAAGAGGAAATGACTGATATTTAGTACCATGTGCGATTGTTGTTACATTAAAGGTAGTCTCATAGCAAAACTGCCACAGGGGTGTTAAGTACTGAACACTTCCGTATTCCAGGTAGAGCTTTTTTATGAGGTGAGGTGACTAGTTCCTTTTCTCGCTGCCTTCGCCTGCCCTAGTTCAGGTGCCCATTTACAGCTGCGTTGGCTAGATCAAAACGATACCACGTTTCATTTCCGGAGCCCGACAACCGAGCCGTGAGAAGAAAACGGTTTAACTACTTAGCCCATCGTATCGTGTTGTTAAATACGCTATGTTATTCATAACCACGCGGAATGTTTGCACTGCACAAACGTCTGTGCGTTTGCGTGTATAGGTAGATAGATAGATAGATAGATAGATAGATAGATAGATAGATAGATAGATAGATAGATAGATAGATAGATAGATAGATAGATAGATAGATAGATAGATAGATAGATAGATAGATAGATAGATAGATAGATAGATAGATAGATAGATAGATAGTAAGTAACCCCTTAAGTCATAACTGACTATGGGAATGCGCACCTGAGGTTATGGCCTCAGCTGCTTATTTTCCTGGCGTTCTTTTCTGCGGGTTCATTTCTCGTCTGCTTGCTGTGAGAACACCTTTTCGCACAACCTGAGCTGGCGCCGGAGGGAGCATCACCACTTGGTACAATCGGCAGTTTCATCCTCCCATTGCTGGATTTATGTCCAGTGCCTTCATGTCTCTCTTCCACACATCTTTTAACCTCAACTGCGGTCGCCCGAATGTTATGTTCCCATCTGCCAGTTGCCCGTAGAAAATATTTTTGGGGATGTGACATCTTCAATGCGGCGGTTATGGCCAAGCTAGCATGCCCTACGCTGTCTAAGTAGTGTATGCAAGCTTTGAAGGCTAGCACGTGACAGCACCACGACATTCGTCACTTTGTCCTTCCACGAAATACCGAGGATGTGCCGCAGGAACCGCAGATGGAAGATATTGAGCCTTCTTTCTTGCTTAGCATAGGTTGTCCACGTCTCGCTGACATCAAATCTATATTTTTGAACGTCTGTCAGTTTGTGCCCTATAGAAACAGTTGATGCAAATTTTTTTTTTTTTTTTTTGGTAATGAAAGTTAGACAATAATTGTATTGTCTCCCTTAACATTAATTTTGGATCAAAATATCAATGGATTTCCCATTTAAAAAAAGGATTCAACAATTTCAGGGGTCGCAATTTTTTTTATCCGTATACTTTTAGAGTCTTCATTATCGCACACAGAAAGAAACATCAGACGACATTTTACTTCGAACCTGTGGGGTTGGTGACCCACTAGCACTAAAGATGAATTACAGAAGATTTTAAACGTCAGGCTCACTTAATATACCCTGAAATCGAAATTGATTACAGTGATGAAATTTTCAATACAGCTTTAATTGCTATAGATGATAAGGTTGTTTCTATGGAAGGGAAGAAACTGCATACTCTTGGTCTCCCTCAAACTAACCGAACTGCAGGAGGTACAGTGGAGGAAACGATTGAGTAGATGTGTTGGAGGTGAGAGGTATAGTGGAGGACATGATTGAATTAGATGTGCTGGAGGTGAAAAGTATAGTGGAGGAAATGATTGTTGGAATAGGTGCTCGGAGGGAGAGGTATAAGGGAGGACATGATTGGGGAAGATGTCCTGGGAGTTAGAGGAATAGTAGAAGACGTGATTGGAGTAGAAA
>JAMPIV010018680.1:320000-380000 GCA_024509875.1 Oreohelix idahoensis | reverse complement strand
AGATACGACGTCATTGTTGACCTGACCTCGGTAGCTAGAAACCTGTTTTAATTAAGGACAGACTCCTTAAACTTAGGTAGAACCAGTTTATGCCACTTTAGGAAACGCCCCACGTGACTTTTAACGTTAATGATTGGAGCGTCTATATGATGTCAAAGTCACGTGATGCACGCTTCGGATCACGTGCCCAAGCGGAAATCACCCGCTAAAAGTGCGCCAAACACGGCCATTTTTCACTTGCAACCAGCCACACGAGAAAGCTAGACCTAATCTAAGATCGTAGCGAATTCACGCATTAAAGCACTAAAGCCACGTGTCTAAATTGCTGATTAGAGTCCATCTCTGAGTAGTCTATGGTGGAGCCTTGCACGACAGTCCAATCTCAGAGAAGAATATGGAGTCGAGCACAGTGAAGGCAAATCCGAACCATTCAAGACCTACCTGATGCAACGTCATAAGGAGACCGGAGAACTAACTACGCTTTACTATCAGCCAGGGGCTGAAAAGCTAAGTTCCTAAGAAAAGGGAACTCACCATGTCAATGCCTTATCTTTAGCCAGCCATGATGCAAAACACTTGAATTGTGAGACGCATAGTACATAAAGCAGACACTAATTCCATCGACAATACTATCATTCACCATCCATTCATTTTAATTTTAATAAACCAATTGGGTTTATATACTGTACCCCATGCCTTGTTCCTTCCATTAGATGTTACATATTGTGTGATGTTTATCTTCCTTTATAAGGGAGGGGGTGGCTCGTAAAATATAAAATAATTCCAGTATAATTAAGGATAATCATAATAGATAACTGAGAAGGGGACTATAGTAGCGAGAGACCAAATATCTCCTTACAACCTTTTCCAGACATTGTCTAGTTAGGAGAATTTACACTCTTTGTCTCCCTTCAGCGGTGGAGAAACCCAACAGGATTTCTTGAGCCAAAATCTTCCTCGGGGTGATCCAGGAAAACTTCACTTTCACATTCATATCTATTATTTCTTCTAAAATAATTCTTATCCTTCCTACGCTACGCCACACTGGGGGCTCGTCTGGGATTTGAACTTATGTATTTATATCTTACCTCTGGTATAGCATCATTCATTCATTACAGTATACTATTTGAACACATGTATTTTCACACAGTTTAGCTCTAGAGGCAGAAAACATTTTTCTAGAATTTCATGCAATAATTTTGCCTTAGAAATTGTCTCAGGCAGTGATTGGTGAATCCCTTTATATATGTTGTGTTTTAATTTAGTTCATGATTTTGTATTTTTTTGAATTACATAGTCTGCATAATTGGAGTAATTTCATTCTCCCGCAGTTTGATAATTAGTTAGTATTTGCTTGGTGTTAGAAATACTATTGGAAGGTAGCACTAGCTTACTCAGTGTGGACTATAACAGCAAAAGATGGCTGAAAAAGTTAAGCTTAAGGCAGCACTAGGGGAGGCCGGTAGAAATCTAGGTTATAGTGGGGTGGACCTTGCTAATTATGTCAGTGTCGAGACTGATAAGCATTACGCTAGAGAAACAGCGAAAGCTGAAAGAGAAGAGCGAATAAAGTTAGCCGAAATAGATGAAAGGATAAAAGCTGTAGACGCTAATGAAAGAAGCGAGAGAGATGAACGCGAGCATGCACTGAAGATGAAGCAGTTAGAGATGCAAGGACAGGCTCAAAGAGTTGAACCGGTAGCCGGTGCGACAGCATCTACATCATCAGGCAACCTATCGCCACGGTCAGATGATATGCTCTCCTTGCACCCAGGGAGCACAGGACCTTTGCCATCCTCACACGTGTCAACCTTGGGACCCTTAACGTTTCCATTCGAAGCTTTCTCAGAACGAGCTGACTCTATCGATGTGTATTTGGACAAATTTGAGAAGTTTGCCACCACATTTGGGTTGGAGAAAACCAAGTGCAACCTGAAACTGTCGCAAGGGCTTAAAGGAACTGCTTATGAAGTGTACAGCAAGCTGCCCCCAGGTTTACAGGAAGACTTCGACTCTCTGAAAAAGGCACTACTGGTTCGTTATGAGCTACATGCTGACGCCTATAGGAAGAGTTTCCGTAATTTTAAGAGGGAAGTTGGAGAGAGCGTTGCTCAGTTTGCTGCGAGACTGGATTCCTACGTGGAAAAGTGGGGTGCCGTGGGGAATTTTTCTCATGATTGGGAAGGCCTGAAGGAAATGGTCATGATTGAACAACTGAAGGACACCATGACTTCCGACATGAGAAGATTCCTGACGGAGAATGGGGCCAGCACTTTAGAATCCATAGTCCAGTTAGCGGAACGGTATCTGGCAGCACTATCAGAGAATCCACCACCCCTGCGGAAACAACCAGATTACATATCGAGACAGACAGCTCAGTCACACGTGGACCCACAAGTGAAACCACCTCATTCTAACTTCAAAAAGCATGACAAGCCAGACTACAAGACTACTCAGAGATTAACTTTCCAGCAGCAGAGGCAAGGGGAAAATGGTGTAAGCACTGTAGAACAATCACCCACAATACGCAGGAGTGCAACCGAAAAAGCCCCCCCCCCCTCATCATGCTGCCTCCTTATGTAAACGTGCCGAAAGGGGAAATAGACCGAAAGAACCTCTGGACAAACCCCGACATCCCCCGGTCGTTGAGACAGTCCTCTTAAACTACCAAGAGGTGACCTTCCTTTATGATACAGGCCTTGCGTTCGACACAGTTGTCTGTGCATCTCTAGTCAAGCCTGACCAGATGACAGAAGACACTATAGAAATACAAGGACCTACTAAAAGTTCAGCACCTATGCGTTTGGCATAGCCAAGATTCAGGTCAAATCGAAATATGTGACCGGGAAATCAGTGCAGCGATCTTGGACGACCCTATTTATCTTTTGATCTTAGGGTGTAGGTATGTGTTCTTGGGAGAACCCATCCACCCTCTGGTTGTGGTGGTTGTCACCACTAGAGGACAGGCCAAACGGAATACGGAGTTGGAATCCCCACCCAACATTCTTCCTGAGGAATTAAAAAAGGCACAAACTGAGGATCAATCTCTAGCGCCCTGCTACAAAAACTACCGAGAGCACACACTCCTCTCCAAAAGGGAGACTTCTACAAGAAAAATGGGCTGTTGCATCGGAAAGCAGGAAATGGAGTACAGGAACATGGGCAACTTGTTGTTCCGTCAACATACCAAGCCCAAGTCCTTGAAATGGGCCATGTCCTTCCATTTAGTGGCCATATGGGTATGAGTGCCACGATTCAGCGTATTTCATGTCATTATTATTGGCCAGGTATCAACGCAGATATTCAGAGATATGTAAAATCATGCCCGCAGGGCCAGAGGACAGCGCCGAAATACTAAACGGCCCCAGCCACTCTGGTAGAAATACCAATTGGGCACTCCATTCGAACGAGTAGCGGTGGATATTGTGGGTCCACTTACTCGTAGAAAAAAAGAGAAACAATTATATACTCACGCTAGTGTATTGTTGCTCCATGTGGGCAGAGGCTATCGCTATGCCCGCCTGTGATTCCAAGCATGTTGCTGAGGCTCTACTCACCATATTTACTTGGCTAGGGTTTCCATCATAGATCCTGACATATAATGGTTCACAATTCCGAGGAAAACTCACCGAGGAATTGTTTAGGATATTTCAGGCCAGACATATTCACACCTCTCTTCCTACCACCCCCAAGCAAATGGCCAGGTGGAGCGGTTTAACGGGACCCTTATTTCCATCCTTCGGAAACTTGCACAGGACAAACCAGAGAGCTGGGATCAATACTTACCCGCAGCCCTATTTGCTTACCGCGAAGTACCCCACAATTCTACTGGGATGCCACCTGCCACATTGCTGTTTGGTAGACCTAAAAAGAACCTCTAGAGGCACTGTTACGTACTTGGACAGATGATAAAGCTGATGAAACGGTCAACTCTGCATCTCAATACGTGAATGAGTTGACCCAACGCCTTAAAACAGGATGGGAACTGGCAAAGGAAAACGTACGCCGTGCACGTCGTAAACATGTGCGTTACTACAACTGCACTGCGAAGGATAGGAAGCTAGAAGTAGGAGAAAAGGTCTTATTACTCCTGCCCAGTAGCAATAATACATTGCAAATCGGGTGGAGAGGTCCATATAAAATTGTTGAGAAGTTGTTGCGCACCAATTACAAGATGCCATAAAGGGGAAGCAGAAAATTTACCACATAAACCTGCTGAAGCAATATTATGAGAGGCCGGGTGCAGAACCAGCACATTTTATGTCACTGGCTATTGCGACGGAAACTGAGGCAGAACCCCTGACCTCCAGTGAATACCCCCTTCGCCAGGGCGAAACTCACCAAGATGTTAGGATCAGTTCAACTTTAACGGAGGATCAGCAGGCACAGGTGAAACAGTTGTTGAGAAAACACACTAGTACACTCACGGATAAACCTGGCATGACCAACCTGATAGAATTTGATATGAAGCTAACAGATCTCGCCCGGGTACGAGTTAAGAACTATCCTGTTCCTTATGCTAAGTCAAAGGCATTGAGGGAGGAAATCGAGTACCTGCTTAAGGAAAATATTATCTCAAAATCAGAGTCTCCTTATAGTGCGAGTGTGGTGTTGCTTAGAAAATCCCCAGGAGAACATCGCCTCTGAATAGACTACAGAAGGCTTAACGCTGTAACTGAATTTCAAGCGGAGCCCTTACCTGATCAGAATCAGCTTTTCACCCAGCTGAGTAGAGCGTGATACTTTTCGAAGATAGACCTTAGCAAAGGGTACTTCCAGATCCCGGCAAAAGCGGAAATTCGACACATGTTAGCATTCAGTTCTTCTGAGGGCCATTACGAGTTTAATGTATTGCCATTTGGACTAAACAACGCCCCACGCGTCTTTACTCGTATGATGAGGAAGTTACTGGAATCCCTGAACCACCCTGGGATAAGTAATTTCATGGACGACTTACTTATTGCGACAAACACCTTTGATGAGCACCTGGACGCGGTTTCTCTACTCTTTGAAAGACTTAGAGAAACATGACTCACCGCTCGCTCTACAAAATGTCAAATTGCCTGCGAGCAGGTAGAATTCCTAAAACACACCATCTCGCATGGATGTATGTTCCCAGATGCACGTAATATTGAGAAGTTACAGTGTGCCCCACGACCCCAGACTATAAAAGATGTCAGGTCACATGTCTATGTGGCTTCTACCAGAGATATAGTAAAGATTTTAATGCCCTGAGTGCACCACTGACAGTGTTAACCAAGAATGAGAACCCGGACAAAGTAACCTGGACAGCGGAGTGCGAAAATGCCTACACGCTGCAGAAGGAGAAACTCACAGCTAGGTCAATTCTACGACTGCCTGACTTAACTTTGAATTTTACGCTGCGAACCGATGCTAGCAATATAGGGACAGGAGCCACTCTCCTCCAGCCTGGTGAGGGACCTTCCGCAACGCTATTCCCCCATTGCATATGCTAGTAGGAAATTGAACTCGGCTGAACAGAACTACTCTACCATCAAACGAGAATGTCTGTCGCTTATCTGGGCGGTGCAGAAGTTTCAACTATATTTAAACGGGAAAAAGTTCACGATGCAGTGTGATCATCAACCGTTGATATTTCTTGCAGCGTCGAAGAACCTTTATGCCCGGCTTATGAGATGGTCACTCCTGTTGCAGCCATATTCATTTTACATAGAATACATACCTGGGAAGAACAACGTAGGGGCAGATTTTTTGAGCAGACATCCGGATGCAAACGAGGAAAAATGAGAAGCTGTAAAAGAAGAGGAAGACAGGACAAGAGGAGTTGGACGGAACGTCAAACTTGAGAAGGGGCTTCACGACTGGCCCAATCTTTACTTCTTTTTTTTAATTTACGAGACGCCATTTTTTTCTCATCTTCAATGCACGATCGAGACGCCGGTAAAAAAGTCACGGACAATTTCGCTCGTGATGTTCTTCTAGCATTCGTTGATGTTCTCCTAGCGTCTAATACTATTTTTAGATACGACGTCATTGTTGACCTGACCTCGGTAGCTAGAAACCTGTTTTAATTTAGGACTGACTACTTAAACTTAGGTAGAACCAGTTTATGCCACTTTAGGAAACTCCCTCACGTGACTTTTAACGTTAATGATTGGAGCGTCTATATGATACCAAAGTCACGTGATGTACGCTTTGCATCACGTGCCCAGCGGAAATCACCCGCTAAAAGTGCGCCAAACACGGCCATTTTTCACTTGCAACCAGCCACACGAGAAAGCTAGACCTAATCTAAGATCGTAGCGAATTCACGCATTAAAGCACTGAAGCCACGTGTCTAAATTGCTGATTAGAGTCCATCTCTAAGTAGTCCATGGTGGGGCCTTGCACGACAGTCCAATCTCAGAGAAGAATATGGAGTCGAGCACAGTGAAGGCAAATCCGAACATTTAAGATTTACCTGGTGCAACGTCATAAGGAGACCGGAGAACTAACCACGCTTCACTATCAGCCAGGGGCTGAAAAGCTAAGTTCCTAAGAAAAGGGAACTCACCATGTCAATGCCCTATCTTTAGCCAGCCATGATGCAAAACACTTGAATTGTGAGACGCATAGTACATACAGCAGACACTAATTCCATCGACAATACTATCATTCACCATCCATTCATTTTAATTTTAATAAACCAATTGGGTGTATATACTGTACCCCATGCCTTGTTCCTTCTATTAGATGTTACATATTGTGTGATGTTTATCTTCCTTTATAAGGAAAGGAGGGGGGGGGGGGGGGGGGGGGGGGGGGGGGGGGGGGGGGGGGGGGCTCGTAAAATATAAAATAATTCAAGTATAATTAAGAATAATCATAATAGATAACTGAGAAGGGGACTACGGTAGCGAGAGACCAAATATCTCCTTACAACCTTTTCCAGACCTTGTCTAGTTAGGAGAATTTACACTCTTTGTCTCCCTTCAGCGGTGGAGAAACCCAACAGGATTTCTTGAGCCAAATCTTCCTCGGGGTGATCCAGGAAAACTTCACTTTCACATTCATATCTATTATTTCTTCTAAAATAATTCTTATCCTTCCTACGCTACGCCACACTAACCATATGTGTGTAAATATTTAATTAATAAACCCAATAACCGTTTGATCATTATCTGGTTCGTTAATGTATCATTCGTGCTGTCGGTGTTGAATATTTATATATAGGTAAAGTTCTACATTTAGCTGAGATTGAGAGCTCTTTCTTTCTTTATGGGATCTGAGGACAGAAGCTAAGGTCGTGGGAAAATAGAACACTTTCCATAATTTACTAGAACACACTATCTAGTGGAAAGCATTCGCATTCTTTTCTTCTTGTCCTTATCTCAAATAGGTCTCTTTCTGTCTTAGGTAAAGGTAAAGGAACCCGTTACACGCCCATTAAGGCATATTGGGAATATGGTGTTAGGCCCATATTATCTTGACCGTCGGCACACGAGGGGTGATGTGGTCGGCATCACGCCGGTCTTTCTGTCTTAGCGAACCAATATTTGGAGACCTTCTTGGTAACATTTCACAGGCCATCCCCAGCGACAACTACTGTTGTAGCTACACCAATATCAACTTACGACATTCATTCATTCATAACCCTCCACTCCCAAAGGAGCATAGGCCTTCAACAAACACATGCCAAGTCCTCCTGTCCCGTGCCATCATCTCAAGTTCTTTCCATGTTCTCCTCATCATTTTCACCTCTGTTTCCAACTCTCTTCTCCATGTACTTCTTGGTCTTCCTCTGCTTCTCTTGCCCTGGGGGTTCCAGAACAAGGACTGCCGTGTAATGCTATCAACAGGTTTCCTCAGTGTGTGTCCTATCCATCGCCATCGTCTTCTTCTCATCTCTTGTTCCACTGGCACTTGTCTAGTTCTTGTCATCAGTTCCACGTTGGTAACCTTGTCATACCATTTTAATCCCTCTATTCTACGCAAGCACCCATTTATGAAAGTCTGTAGCTTTTTGGTAGTTGTCTTTGTTGTTCTCCATGTCTCAGAGCCATACAATAGGACTGACTTCACATTTGAGTTGAAGATTCTTATTTTCGTGTGGTATCCGATTTCTCTTGATCTCCATATATTTCCCAATGCAATGAAAGCTCCTCTTGCCTTTTGTATTCTTATTTTGATATCGCTGTCTGTCCCTCCAACTTTGTCTATATTACTGCCAAGATATGTGTATGATTCTACATCTTGAATTGGTGTTTCTTCAAGTTCAACCCTGTTATCATTACCTGCATTTATTCTCATTATTTTTGTCTTTTCCCTGTGTATTTTCAAACCCAATTGCTGTGACCTCTCATCGAGTGTTTTCAATTTGTCCTGCATCTGATTACGGTTATGGGACAGAAGAGCCAAGTCATCAGCAAAATCCAGATCATCCAACTGCTTAGTCAGAGTCCACTGGATTCCATTTCTGTTGTGTGTTGTCGATGATCTCATAACCCAATCTATTGCCAGCAAGAAAAGAAATGGAGACAAGAGGCATCCCTGTCGCACTCCTGTTCTTATCCCAAACGGTTCTGTAAGCTGTCCTTCGTGAAGAACTCTGCATGTCATGTCTTCATATGTTTTCTTTATTAAATTAATGATCTTCAGGGGAACTCCATAATGCCTCATCAATTTCCAAAGTGATTCTCTGTCTACACTGTCAAATGCCTTTTCGTAGTCCACAAATCCGATGTATAGTGGTGAATTCCATTCCAGACTTTGTTCAACTATTATTCTCAAAGTGGCTATCTGGTCTGTACATGATCTGTTTTGTCGAAAACCTGCTTGTTCATCTCTCAGTTTCTTGTCTATGGACTCTTTTAATCTCTCAAGGATAATCCTGTTTAACACTTTTCCTGGCATTGATAGTAACATTATTCCTCTATAATTTGTGCACTCTTGTAAATTTCCCTTCTTAGGCAACTTAACCAGATATCCTTCCTTCCATTCTGCTGGTATCTCTTCCTTTTCCCAGACTTTACCAAGTAATTTATATAACATCTCTGTAGCCGTGTCGATATCTGCTTTGATGGCCTCTGCTGGAATGCCATCAGGTCCAGACGCTTTTCCCTCTCTTAGAAGCTTTATGGCTTTCTTTATTTCTTCCTTCGTTGGTCTTTCACCGTTAATTTGTAGCTCTTCTTCTGCTGGCTGGATGTCCGGCGGGTTTTGTGGAGCTGGTCTATTGAGAAGGTCCCCAAAATATTCTGTCCACCTCTTCATTTGCTCTTGTATATTGCTGAGCAGTTTCCCATTCTTGTCTTTTATGAGGCAACTTGTTTGCTTGTATTTCCCTGTTAGCTTCTTTGTGCTGCTATACAGTTTTCTCATATTTCCTTTGGCTGCAGCATCTTCTGCCTCTCTTGCCAACTCCTCAATATACTTCCTCTTGTCTCTTTTGATACTTCTTTTTACTTCTTTGTTTGCTTCTGTGTACACTTCTTGAGCCTTGGCTTTGGAGCTTCTAGTTTTGCTTGTGTTTAACTCTGCTTTCTTGTTTTTCTGTCTTTTGTCTTATTGATGGTTTCTGTTGTTATCCATGCTTTTTGTTGTCTTTCCCTTTTCCCCAGTATTTCTTCACATGTCTCCTTCCATACTGTTTTGACCTGCTGCCAATAGTCTTCTGTATTCTCTACATCTTCCAGCTGTTGGAGCACTTAGAATTTGTTGGATACTGTGACCGCAAATTTGTCTCTTGTTTCTTGATTTCTTAGCTGTCCTACATTAAACTGTTGTCTATAGTTTTGCATTGTTGCATATCTCTTGAGTTTCATTTTTACTTTGGCTATCAGAAGATGGTGATCTGATGCCACATCTGCTCCTCTATATACCTTTACATCCTGCAATGATGATCTAAACTTCTTGTTTATGCATATATGATCAATCTGATTTTCTGTTCTATGGTCTGGTGATATCCATGTTGCCTTGTGTATTCTCTTATGTGGAAACATGCTTCCTCCTATAGCCAGTTGATATGAAGCACAGAAGTTTGCGAATAGCTCTCCATTTTCATTCATTACTCCTAGCCCATGTTTTCCCATGACTTCTTCGAATCCAGTGTTGACTGTACCTATCTTTGCATTCATGTCACCCATCAAAATTGTGATGTCTCTTCTTTTTACTTTATCCATAATTTCCTGTAGTTTAGTATAAAATGCTTCTTTCACAGACTCTTCTTTGTCATTAGTTGGTGCATAACATTGGATGACATTTACATGAATTTTCTTTTTAGCTGTTTTGAAAGAAGCTGTTATTATTCTGGGTCCAACAGCTTCCCATTCAATTAGTGCTTTCTCTGCTTCTTTAGATAACATAAGAGCTACCCCTTCACTGTGGTGTGAACTTTCGTCTTCATGTCCTGAGGACAGCACCAATTCACCTGTGATGAGTTTCTTCCTGTCTACCCCCTTCCACTTTGTTTCACACATTCCTGTCGTAAAAATTAACAGTGATACAACGTCAAAATATCTCCAATGATACAACGTAGGGATAAAAAACCAATGCGTAAGCTGCTGGAATACATGATCGCCCGCGCCGCGGGTCATCAGGTGTTAGACTTGAAGGCAAAACGGAACGAGGATCAAAAGACAAAAATCTGACTGAACGCGTACTTGAACTAGCGAGGTTAATGGACGCAAATTGGTGGGGCAAGGAGGAAAAGTCACGTTCCCCCCCCCCCCCCCCAAGTTGACATAAAGTAAGGAATTCGACAGAAGGGACCTTGGATATGATACGCCACAGTCATTTATTGGACGCTTTTGCGATACCAAGCCTTTTATTTGAATTCAGCGGCTAAACGCGGATGCTTGAAATATTACAAAATTCAAAAAGTAACTTTTTCTTAATATTAATGTTAGGAATATAAAAATTAGCTGGCCGGATGGCCCATTCTGAGCAGTGAAATAATATGCTTTTAATTATACAGACGGATAGATAATAATGAAGACATTGACAAAAGACTGTGTTGTTCACAACAGCGAAAGACTGCATTGAATCAAACATCTCACTATTTGCACAAAAATCGCGACCTTGAAGACTCAAGTGTCCAAATCTAGTTAGAATGAAAGAGAAGGGGAATTGGTGGAAGCTGTGGCTAAAAATAACTTTTCAGGCAAAATTGTAGAGGGGATGAATAGGTTGGTTCAAAAAACAAGTACGTTTTTGTGAAAACGCAAGTAGAGACGGACAGACTAACAGATAAAAATCCATACTTGACTGAAGCATGACTGAAATGACTTTAGTGTAGGAAATTTGAATTGAAAAACACAAGGCAGTGATTGGCCACAGACAATCACATTATCGGCGCTCAGACGCGCATTTGGGGCCATTCCTCAATAGTTGTCCAGTGATATACACAGTAAATTTCAAGTGTGGTGATTTCCAAATGAAATAAATTGAAATAAGTTCAGGGACGCCATACTATAGCCAGCAGCTCAGCTGAGTTTTGCTAGCATTTCTGTGTTCTTTATTCATAATCTGAGCTGTGAGTTTCAGTTGTCACCAAGGCGGTGTAAACTAAGTTGGTGATTTTACCAGAGTGGATCCGTGCAGTAACGTTGTGTCAGAGCAGACTATTATTGCCCCCAAGCACGGAGAGGTGGGGCCACCAGATCTCAGCACCAGAGCTACATCTTCAAAGTTGAGTGAGCCTCTGGTCTGCTGGAAATTCACCAACTCCATTTAGTTACTAACAATCCCATAAAATTCCTGCCATTTCTGGACAAGGTGTAGTCAATATAGACTGGAGTGATGAGGCCACCCCAACAGCACAACCATTAACTATCCTCCCAATTAGATGACTAGTATAAACATTAATAAAACTAAATAGTCTAGTACTTACATATGTACACTCTTGCATTTATTATGTAATATTCCATGCATTTCTTTCATAATTTCTAAATCTTTTATAAGTTCTGGTCAAAATAAAACTTGATCCAGAACAAAATAAAATGTAAAAAAAATTTCTATCAAAAATTTTACACACTTGAGTTAGTTCAGTGTATTATAACATTTGTTAATATTATTAGACTTAGTAAATATCTGTGTGTGTGTCTATAAACTATCACACCACATTACATATCATTACCCTAGACATTTAACGTAGCCACATTCATTAGAAAAAAAAAAAAAAGATAAGTGTGAGGTCGTAGTGGTAGCGAGAAGGGCCTTCTGACAACTCTCAGTTACATTTTATCTCAGGAGCCTTCACAGCTGACCTCATGCATCACACGTAGTACCATCACCACCATACAATACCATCAAACCCACTACATATATTGGGGTCTCTTTGTCCCGGGATCATTAGCCCAACAGTAATATTAGGATCTCCTGGTGGGAGAAATAAAATTAGGGAAACAAAATTGTAAAATTCCCTTTAAAATTAAAAGTGTCCCTGCATATAAAAGTTGGTGAATCTTCACAGCCAGTAATAAGTAATTAGTTAATTAATTAATTAGAAGTATTTAGACTATAGTAATTAGAAGTAAGTTAGTGGTTAGAGATTTATCTTGTATATTATTATATTGTCTAAAAAGTATGGCGGAGCTAGCAAAATTCCGATCAGCTGCTGTGCTGACCGCAAAGGAGATGGGAATGGATGGTCAGATTTTAATTCAATACGTAACGGCTGAATGTGATAAATATATTGAACGGGAAGAAAGGAGATTAGAAAAAGAGGCTGAAAGAAAATTAGAGTCTGAAAGGTTGGCTGAAGAGAAGAGGTTACAGATTGAGGCTGAGACTAAGAGGTTACAGATTGAGGCTGAGACTAAGAGGTTGCAGATTGAGGCTGACAAAGAGGCAAAGGCATTAGAGGCAGCAGAAAAAAGATTGACTGCCGAAAGGGAGGCAGAAGATAGAAGGTTGCAAAGGGAGCACGAATTACGACTAAGGGAGCTGGAATTACAAGGCCAGGCTCCTGAAAATGGTGCCAGCCCTTTTGCCTCAGATGCTGCGCCTAGTCTGGGAGCCTCAAACTCAGCTATGGGATTTCATTTAGACCATTTTGTTGAAAAAGACGATGACATAGAGGGGTACCTAGGACGTTTTGAGTTATTAGCTACTACCTATGGGTTAGAGAGAGAGAGGTGGAGTTTAAAGCTATCACAGGGACTGAGAGGTACTTCTTATGAAGTATTTGCTAAAATGAACAGGGAAGACCAAGACAATTATGACATGTTAAAGCAGGCTTTGTTATTGAGGTACGAAAAAAATGGGGAATTTTATCGTAAGAAATTTAGAAATGCCAAACTGTTGTCTGGGGAGACATACCACCAATTCTCTGCCAGACTAGAAACCTATTTGGAGAAATGGACTGCTCTGGGGAAGACCCAAGATCTTAAAGAAATGATCATGATTGAGCAATTGAGAGAGTCCATGGCTCCAGACATGAGAAAATTTCTCATGGAACAAGGTGCAGAGAAGTTGGGGGAGGTTTTAAATGTTGCTGAGAGGTATCAGGCAGCCCAGGCAGAGGTAAGTGGTGCTAAAAAGAAGCACATAGATAATTTTAAAGCTCCACAGCAATTTAATAAATTTGATAATAGGGAGCAGGGAAATAAAGGTAGGACAAACTTTGAACGGCCAAGAAATGACTACAGAGACAGAAACTCACAGTTCAATGACCAAAAATTCAATGAAAGAAAACCGTTGAACCAAGGAAAAAGATGGTGTAAATGGTGCAAGAAGGATAACCATAACACCGAATTTTGTAGAAGGAAACCTTCAAACATTGCTGCAATGAAGTCGGGGACGCAAAGATTAAAGGTTAATCCTAATGGACAACAGGAACCTTATCACCCCCCAGTTTGTGAGGATGTTATTTGTAATGGGGTCACCATAAGGTGCCTTTATGATACAGGTTTGGATTATGATTCAGTTGTGAAGTCTAGCCTAGTGGACCCAAGTCAGTATACCACAGAAACAGTGGAAATACAAGGGGCAACTAAGGACATACCACTCATGACACTTCCCATCGCAAGGATAATGGTGAAAACTCGCTATGTGGAAGGAGAAATCAGAGCAGCAGTGATAGATGAACCAATCTACCCTCTGATATTGGGGTGTAGATACGTCTTCTTGGGGAATCCCGAGAGACCTGTGATCATGGCGACAGTGCAGACCAGGTCACAGAAGAAGGAGGAAGAAGGTGAACCTATAAATGCTCATCCAGAGGAGATGAGGAAGGCGCAGGCTGAGGATAGGACACTCAAGCCATGTTTTAAAAAATTGCCCAAATGCCACACACCTCCGAGCAAGGGAGAATATTTCATGAAGAACAAACTATTATACAGGAAGACAGGAACTAGATCCACTGGTCACGGACAGTTAGTTCTTCCCAAGATATATAGGGCAAACTTAATAAGGAGCTTACATGTTGGAAAAGATGGTGACCATGAGAAAGTCGGTACCATCTGCCAAAAGATTGCTCGAAAATACTATTGGCCCGACGTAAATGTCGATGTTGAAAACTTTGTAGAAGCATGTGGCGTATTTCATGAGGGAACACCCACAAAGAGAAAATATGTGCAGGACCTAGAAACGCCACGGGGCAACTTTAGGCCTGAAAGGAAAACTAATTATACTCGGGTAGACAAAGTGGAATGGGAGCCCCCTTTTCACACCCAGTCTTCACTTGAATGGATTAACATGGCCACTATGCGAAGAGTACAAAGAAGAAATTTTACCCAGGATAAGATGACAATCCCTCGGTCAGACTTATATAAACTGGAAGAACAGACAAGAGAGCGAAGATCTCTCATAAGCAATCTAAAGTGGGGAGACAAACCCCAGAAAAAAATTGGTAGTGGTCGATTTGTGAGTGATGATTCTAGGAAGAAAAGTCTCATTATAAAGCTTCTAATGGACGGGACCCGATGGGTTCCATGAAAAATAAGTATGATAAATTAAAGATCCAGATGTAACTCTATTAAGGACCTGGACAGATGAGAAGGCGGAAGAGACTGTTACCTCATCTTATCAATACGTGAACGAACTGACCACTCGTTTGAAAGCTGGATGGAAACTGGCAAATGATAATTTGAAACAAGCCAGGAAGAAACATGCAGCATATTTTAATAGGAAGGCAAAGGACCGAGAACTAGCTGTGGGAGAGAAGGTGCTTCTTCTACTACCCGGTAGCCAGAATAAATTACAAATTGGTTGGCAAGGTCCATATATGGTTCTAGAGAAGGTGTCTAGAACAAACTATAAAATTGACAAAAAGGGGAAGGAGAAAGTTTATCATGTAAACTTGTTAAAGAAGTATCTGGACAGACCACTCCAGGAAAGCACCCCCTTATTGACCTTGGCTATTGCAACTCAGATGCAAAGGGAACCACTCACCTCACATGAATACCCATTACATCCTTGTGAAACAGCAGCACAGGTAAAAGTCAGTAAGCACCTGACTAAAAATCAGAGGGAGAGAGTTCAACAGGTTCTGGAGGAACATACAGATGTATTAACAGATAAACCAGGACATACAAATTTGCTACAGTATGACATGAAACTGGTAGACTCAAACCCAATCTGTATGAGAGCCTATTCTATTCCGTTCGCGAAGGAGAAGGCATTGAAGGAAGAAATAGATTATTTGTTGAAGGAGGGGATTATTTCGCACAGTGAATCATCTTTTAGTTCTAGTGTCGTATTGCTGAGAAAACCGTCTGGGGAACACAGACTGTGCATAGATTACAGGAAACTGAATGCTGTCACAGAAGGACAAGTGGATCCATTACCAGACACAAAACAGTTATTTGCCAGACTGAACAAGGCAAAATACTTTTCAAAGGTGGATCTTAGTAAAGGCTATTACCAGATCCCAGTGAAGCCTGAAGTGAGACCTTATTTGGCTTTTAGCACTTCGGATGGACATTATGAATTCAATATGCTACCATTCGGACTGAAAAATGCTCCGAGTGTGTTTTCAAGGATGATGCGCAAATTGTTGGATCCCCTGAATAACCCATGTATCACGAATTTCATGGATGATATTCTCGTCGTCACAGAGACATTTGAAGAACACATTGAAGCTCTAGAAATGTTATTTAATAGGCTTCGGGAGGCGAACTTAACTGCTAGGCCAACAAAATGTTGTATTGGATGCAAAGAGTTGGAATTCTTGTGGCACACTGTATATCAGGGTAATATGACCCCTGATCCTAAGAACTTGGAAAAACTGCAGAGAGCACCTAGACCACAAACAAAAAAAGACGTGCGATCATTTGTGTCGTTATGCGGATTTTATCAAAAATATATCAAAGATTTTAACTCTATTTGTGCGCCTCTGACTGATCTGACTCGCAAGGGACTTCCAGATAAAATTAATTGGACTGCGCAAAGTGAATTAGCGTTCCAGGATTTAAAGGAAAAACTCACTAGCAAGCCCATTCTCAAACTACCTGATTTGACACAGGACTTTGTCTTGAGAACCGATGCCAGTAATGTAGGACTCGGGGCGGCGTTGTTGCAAAGATCATCTTCACCTGATGGGGAACTGAAACCAGTCGCTTATGCAAGCCGCAAATTGAATAAGGCGGAACAAGGATACTCCACAAGCGAAAAAGAATGTTTAGCGTTGGTCTGGGCAATAAAGAAGTTTCAAATCTATCTGTATGGTAGGACTTTTGTGGTCGAGACGGATCATCAGCCTCTCGTATTCTTATCTCAGGCTAAGCATGAAAACGCAAGATTGCTGAGGTGGTCTTTATTGCTTCAACCTTATCAGTTTAGTATCCAATATATCCCAGGTAAATTGAATGTCGGTGCAGATTTCCTCAGTCGGCACCCCTGTGATCAAAATTAGAGTAATAGCAGGCGTAAGGAGAGATTTTGTCTATGTGTATCACTGGTTTTAGAACTTGCCGTAGGCATGTTTTCAGGTGGGGAGATGTGTCGTAAAAATTAACAGTGATACAACGTCAAAATATCTCCAATGATACAACGTAGGGATAAAAAACCAATGCGTAAGCTGCTGGAATACATGATCTCCCGCGCCGCGGGTCATCAGGTGTTAGACTTGAAGGCAAAACGGAACGAGGATCAAAAGACAAAAATCTGACTGAACGCGTACTTGAACTAGCGAGGTTAATGGACGCAAATTGGTGGGGCAAGGAGGAAAAGTCACGTTCCCCCCCCCCCCCCCCCAAGTTGACATAAAGTAAGGAATTCGACAGAAGGGACCTTGGATATGATACGCCACAGTCATTTATTGGACGCTTTTGCGATACCAAGCCTTTTATTTGAATTCAGCGGCTAAACGCGGATGCTTGAAATATTACAAAATTCAAAAAGTAACTTTTTCTTAATATTAATGTTAGGAATATAAAAATTAGCTGGCCGGATGGCCCATTCTGAGCAGTGAAATAATATGCTTTTAATTATACAGACGGATAGATAATAATGAAGACATTGACAAAAGACTGTGTTGTTCACAACAGCGAAAGACTGCATTGAATCAAACATCTCACTATTTGCACAAAAATCGCGACCTTGAAGACTCAAGTGTCCAAATCTAGTTAGAATGAAAGAGAAGGGGAATTGGTGGAAGCTGTGGCTAAAAATAACTTTTCAGGCAAAATTGTAGAGGGGATGAATAGGTTGGTTCAAAAAACAAGTACGTTTTTGTGAAAACGCAAGTAGAGACGGACAGACTAACAGATAAAAATCCATACTTGACTGAAGCATGACTGAAATGACTTTAGTGTAGGAAATTTGAATTGAAAAACACAAGGCAGTGATTGGCCACAGACAATCACATTATCGGCGCTCAGACGCGCATTTGGGGCCATTCCTCAATAGTTGTCCAGTGATAGACACAGTAAATTTCAAGTGTGGTGATTTCCAAATGAAATAAATTGAAATAAGTTCAGGGACGCCATACTATAGCCAGCAGCTCAGCTGAGTTTTGCTAGCATTTCTGTGTTCTTTATTCATAATCTGAGCTGTGAGTTTCAGTTGTCACCAAGGCGGTGTAAACTAAGTTGGTGATTTTACCAGAGTGGATCCGTGCAGTAACGTTGTGTCAGAGCAGACTATTATTGCCCCCAAGCACGGAGAGGTGGGGCCACCAGATCTCAGCACCAGAGCTACATCTTCAAAGTTGAGTGAGCCTCTGGTCTGCTGGAAATTCACCAACTCCATTTAGTTACTAACAATCCCATAAAATTCCTGCCATTTCTGGACAAGGTGTAGTCAATATAGACTGGAGTGATGAGGCCACCCCAACAGCACAACCATTAACTATCCTCCCAATTAGATGACTAGTATAAACATTAATAAAACTAAATAGTCTAGTACTTACATATGTACACTCTTGCATTTATTATGTAATATTCCATGCATTTCTTTCATAATTTCTAAATCTTTTATAAGTTCTGGTCAAAATAAAACTTGATCCAGAACAAAATAAAATGTAAAAAAAATTTCTATCAAAAATTTTACACACTTGAGTTAGTTCAGTGTATTATAACATTTGTTAATATTATTAGACTTAGTAAATATCTGTGTGTGTGTCTATAAACTATCACACCACATTACATATCATTACCCTAGACATTTAACGTAGCCACATTCATTAGAAAAAAAAAAAAAGATAAGTGTGAGGTCGTAGTGGTAGCGAGAAGGGCCTTCTGACAACTCTCAGTTACATTTTATCTCAGGAGCCTTCACAGCTGACCTCATGCATCACACGTAGTACCATCACCACCATACAATACCATCAAACCCACTACAATTCCCAGAACCTCGATTTTGTATTCCCTCATTTCTGCTGCTACTTGCGCCACTTTCCCTTGTTCGTTTAATGTCCGAACATTCCAGGTGCCAAATCTGGAAGTTCTCCTAGAAGAAAGAAGGTTAGTCAGCAACACAGACTCCTTTCGGCTTTCTCTGTGTTGCATCATACGCCTCCCCGCGAGAGGACCTTCCCCTGTCTTGGATGGCTGTGTTTTATTTTCTTTATTTGACTTGTCCATATTTGTTGAAGTTTTTTGTGGTTTAAATTTTTTTACAGGATTGTGTAACCGGCCCCATGCCCAACCCTCCTTAGTCGCCTTTTACGACATGCTTGGTAGGAGACAGTGTTACTATTCTTTGCTCCCCTTTCGGGCCCCGGTAACACACGGGTGAACTTACGACATATATGTGAGTAAACATCTAGTGAGGATGTTTTTCTAGTTGTAATCTTGATATCATTGGCTTTTCTTGTTTGCATTATCGCCAATGGTACGGTAATCTTGATATCACTGGCTGATTTCTTTCGCATTATCTCTCTTTTACCTGTGTATTTTTAGACCCGACTGCTGTGGCCATCAAGTATTTTCATTTTGTTACAGGAAAGCCAGGTCACTGCCAAATCTAGATAGTGAAGCCGTTTTATTGGAGTCCACCGAATTCCATCTCTGCTAGCTGATGTCTTTGTTTTCATAACGCAAGCTCTAGCTAGTGTGCAGAGATGGTGAAATGAGACATCCCTGCCGCACTCAATTTCTTATCTCGAATTACGCAATTCCTGTCTTCATATGTTTTCTTTACTAAGTTAATGATCTTCAGAGGACTTCATAATACCTTTTCAGTTTCCAACGTGATACGCTATCTAAACTGTCGAATGCCTTTTCATAGTCAAAAAATCCAGTGAAAAGAGGCGAGTTCAGTTCCAGGTTTTATTCAACTATTAGTCACAGTTTGGCTATCTGGTTTGTACACGATCTGCTTTTATTTAAAAACTGCTGTTTTCATGTTTCAGTTGTCTTGTCTATGGCCTCTTTTAATCTATAATCCTGTGTAATATTTTCCCAGGTGCTGATATAAAATTATTCCTCCGTAATTTTTGCACTCTTGCTAATCTCCCTTCTTTGACAACTTGACCGGTTACACTTTTTTTCCATTCTGCTGACAGACTTTACCAAGTAATTAATATAATATCTCTGTGAAGGTATCGATGTCTGCTTTGATGGGTTGTGCTGGAATGTCATCTAGGCCAACAGCCGGTAACATTCGGACGAAAAACTGTGTTAACACTTTAAAACGATGTACATCAGTGATTCTCAACCAAAGTGGGGTTGCGACCCAAAATAGGGTCTCATGAAACTTCGATGGATCGCATCGCTTATGTTTCCCTTACTCGAAGTTTTAATTTGGCTGAATTCTTATAATTAATTTTAACTTACAAGTTTTGGTGCATATGTCGCCGCCAGCTTCGCCAACTGTGAAAATGGGGTCCTGGTCATGAAAGGTCTAGAAGGTACATGAACGGTACAAAGAGTTTTAGGTGGTCGTTAGAACACACATTTTAAACAGTTCTTCTATTTGCTTGTTTTCATCAAATTTGTTCTCTATGTTATGTCGACTTTTACAGTTGGCTGCTCCAGTATGCAGTCTGCTTCCGTGAAGTCAGTGGCCGTACAGATAAAGGAAAAACTGGCAGAAGTTAGCGGAGGCAGTACAACTAAAGTTTACTGTTTATATTAATGGAAGTAAACAGAACGAAGATGCCTGAAAGATGCCTATTCCTCATGTTAAAAGGAAACAATCCACTTTATTTTGGCATGTTACAAAAAGAAGAATGCTGGAATATATCGTGACAACAGCAACGACTGAAGTCAAAAGAGTTGACAGGCGACAAAGAGAGAAGACAGCTTGGCGTGGAAAGAAGTCAACAACATTTTTTTAATAAAAACATTGGAGACGGGAAATTGTAGAGGGACATGATCGCCTACGCCGTCAGGCATGGTACTTTAAAAAGGAGAAAGAAGAAAAGCAGTTCTGAGTAAAATACAGTATAGGGGAGATTATCTGTTGTGCAGGGATGGATATAGCATTCTGAATCTACACATGATTCTTTTTTTTTTTTATTATTATCTTTTATTATCGGGACCACAGAGGGCGCATAAGGTAACTGGTTGGTCTAGCTAGCACATGGATCCCAAGGGTCGATTTATATTGATAAACCTCAGAGGGTCGATCGGGCATCGATTAAACTTTCGACTTTGCAGGTGGACAATCACATAACAAATAATTCTTGCTGTGACTCAATTTTACATCTGGAGGTATTCGTATGGGCAAGTAAATGTTTGTGTCATATCTTGCCGTAAACCACCTCGAACAATTAAGGGAAGACTTTCAAGCACGTTTCGAGGACCTGGTGAAAATGCATGTACCTGACCAGATTGTTACCCTATTTAGTATCAAAGTAGAATATACAATCACTGAATTTCACCTAAAAGATGAACTCATTGATACGTGTATGGATCTCGAAGCCCCAGTGACTATTGCAGCAATGTAAATAATACTACCAAATACGCCAAGTTCTATGCAGCAGTTGAGCCTTTTCTATTTACAATGCCAAGTTCGTACATAGGTGAAGCCGGTTTTGGCAATGCAGATAACAGTTTTATCAAAGCAAAGGAACAGGCTGAACCTCTAAGAGCGTTGTAACTTACGACTGAAACTCACCAGTGTCTAACCAAATAGCAATGCCCTTGTTAATGCACAGCAGCCACATTATTCCCATTAATGAATTTAACCAGATCATTGAAAATGTAACGTTAATTTATTTGGGTCAAATAGGTGCCTGCTAGCACTCCTTTCCTGGATTAGCCCTTCCCAGTGCTTCACCATGCTTGCTGATAAACACTAGTAATCATTTTCAGGGCTTGGCATTTATCAACTTTCTTCTTTGATCCTTAGCCGCCGACCGTCAAAGCAGTCAGTGGCCATCACGCCTAGTGGCGGCTTGTAGGGCAACAACAAATTGATTCCACTCCGCTCGGTCGGTGGCCATCCCTCTCACAGTGCCCCAACTCTGGCTCACCCCCTGCATCCCAGCCTCCACAGCCCCCCGCCACGCTGTCCCCGGTCGGCCCCTCTCTCGCCCTCCTTCAGGGGTCCAAAGCATAGCCGTTCCCGCGATGGCATCGGGGTCTCTTCTGAGGACATGACCAACCCAGCTCCAGCGTCTGCCAGCTATGATGGCGTGCATGTCCTCTTGCTTGCCCCGAGCAAGCAGACCCCGGCCGGCGACGGCACTCGGCCAAAAGATTCGGTGAATTTCTCCTAGGCATGCCGTGTGAAAAGAGGCATTTATCAACGCTGCACTAGAATTCAGGCGCAGATCTCTCTCTCTCTCTCTCTCTCTCTCTCTCTCTCTCTCTCTCTCTCTCTCTCTCTCTCTCTCTCTCTCTTTCTCTCTCTCTCTCTATTTCTGTCTGTCGCTTTCTTTATTGGTAGAAGTCTCCAATATAACCGAAGGGCTTCTGTCTGTGTCTGAAAGAAGCGGGCTTTGCCACAGACTGGGAACTTTATGCGAGAAATAGATATGACCACATGAGAGCGATCGACGAAAAAGAATTCTCTTTAGTGATATCCGATCATTATATTGTGTATTAGCGTTACACAAGAATTAACGAAACACACTTACGCAAGGACTGTGCTCATGTAACGTACGATCAAGTTAATTTATAGCATGTTGCTGTCAGGGCGGTTTACTTACCATGTATATATCCTAAGGAACGTAATGGATCTACAATATCAAAGAAGAAGTGTGACAAGATTGCGTACTGGTCCCTTGTCTATTTTATATCAAAAACAAAAAACTCCGTACGAATACGGAAACGGAACGATAAAAACTGTTCGAAAACTGAGTAACACGTGTTTCTTACATTCTTATTAATAATATTAATGAAAATTCATCTTTTTGGGGTTTTAAGGCCTGAAAACTAAATTTAGACTCAAGAGCAGTATTTTGTATTATCACTCCGCCATCGAGTCGAATTCATTGATATTAAAACGCAAATAAATGTTAAGGGAAACAATTCAATTAATGTCTAACTTTCATTACTTAAAACATTCTTCTTCTTCTTCCGTCCTTAGCCACCGACCGTCAAAGCAGTCAGTGGCCATTACGCCTAGTGGCGTCTTAGGGCAACAGCAGATAGGTTTTCTTTGCCATTATTTCCCATCACGCCTAATGGCGTCTTTAGGGCAACGGCAAATCAACCCATTTGCTGTTGTTTCCGTAATCAAAGTGACTGGCAAACGGGTGATCAGCCCGTTGTAACTTAAAACATTACGATCCCTGAATTAACTTCTCGTTGAATTCCCCCCCCCCCCCCCCCCACCCCCCCCCCCCCCCCCCCCGGTTTTAAAATGGGTTTTGAATACTGAAAACATGATACGGGCTTCGGAGCACGACCCTAAATCTTGCCGCCATTGAGACGAATCCACTAATAATAAGATAAGCTTGGTTTAAAAAGAAAATTCTTAGAAATATAGCGAACAAACAAATAAAGAAACAAGCAGAGCACTGTAAGATGTTCAAGGTTCCAACAAGAAAATGTCAGATATCTTGGGAATTGAAAAAACCCAGTAATAAGAGACTTCTCAGACTACAGTTGGGAAAAGGTTATTTCAGAATAGAAGAACCTTACTGTGCAGGATGTCTTCAAGACAATAATATAGAACATTTCTTGTTAAAATGTAAGAGGTATGAACAAATGAGAATCCCAATATTAGATTATTTGCAGGCATCAAATTTACCTATAAATGTAGAAGAGGTGTTAAGAATAGACAGATCTAGGAAACTACATAAAATAGTCAAACAGTATTTAACAAGAGCAAAAGTCAATATATAGTAATTCGGAAGGTGAAGGTCTGATGTTCTTACAAAACATATGACTGGAAACATCAATCCTTTATACCCCTCCCCCTAAATATTTTGTTTGTTTGTGTTTTGTTTTATCTCGTTTTTTTTTTTTTTGGTTAGGTTTTTTTAAACATAACAGCAAAATTAGTAATTTTGATTTGACCTATTTACGTACAATGATTTGATAGATGTGATGCCACTTTCCCGTATCGGTAGTTATTCATATTATTTGGAATTGAAACACACATACACACATACATACATACATACATACATACATACATACATACATACATACATACATACATACATACATACATACATACATACATACATACATACATACATACATACTGTGAAGTCATATTTTGTTAGTAGGAGTTAGGTGTTAAAGATTTGAATGTATGGGTCGGATTTTTGTACACATGTTAGTTAGCACGCTGTAGTGATGAGATGATTTTTTAGTTGGGGGGCTTTATGCTCAGTACTGAATTTTTGAACATAGCTCAACTGAGTAGTTGTTAGTTTGTTTTTTTTTAAAAAAGATAAGAAAGTTGTCGAATGATCTTACTAATAGTTTGGGCGAAGAGACGGTTGGGCTGAGCTGAGTTCTCACGCGGTTAGTTCGCGCATTAGTCATTTTTACTGAGCTGTTCCGAGAGGCTGTATTCTCGTGACAGTGCGTTCTGGTAGGGCTTCGAGATGGTCGTCCCATCTCGCTAGTGTGTTCCGGGTATTTGTGTTTTACGACGAAGGGAATTTGATAATTGAAGAGGATATTTTTGTTGAAGTAAAGAGAAAGGGATTATTGTCGGGAACGTTCTTTCTCCCAGGAATTTATGGATTGTTTTTCAAGAGATATTACCCAAATGCCAGGGAGTTCGCCGGCATTATATATATTGTAAGAATTCTGATGGATTTGTTACAGAGGCCATGGATTGTACCGGCCGTTATTTTGATTCATGTTTCCTATGATGGATTTTTCCCTTGTTATTGGAAGATATAGTATGTCGCTGTGTAAGTGACCAGTGATCATCATCATTTATAAAAATATTGATGTAAACCTTTATGAAACGTAAGCTGCTATGTTCTGCAGCCTTTGTACTTTGAGTTTTGCACCTGTAACTGAATCTTTGGATATCGATTTGTATGGATTTATGCAATGAGTTACTGCATTCTACAGCCTATTGAGAGCTGCGATGTACGCAGTCTTTTTTGGATGACTATTGTTGCTGTATTACTACGTAAAGAACTTACTTATCTGATGCGTTAAGTTTTATGCTGTGAACTGTGTTACCATGATGTTTACGTGACTGTGGCGTTAATAAACTGTGTGGAACGTTATGCTACTTCCTACATTTTCTGATCCTACGTTACAGTGGTGTGTGATCGAAGAGTGTTGGTATGCCAGAACCTACGACAGTCGCACTTACAGCTATACATATTTACACACCTGTCTGCCATCCGTAAGCCCGACCACAAGCCGATTGCCTTCATCAGTCGTAATATTAACATTGTCTTCCTACACCACTTACGTATCTATAACATATTTATGGTGAGCCAGCTTCATGGGGTGCTGTACCAACTACAGATGGTGAATTCTAAAGAAGAATATTACCTAACAAGTTCAACAGCAGGATTTACAGTGTTCACAGTGCTGATTTTTGATGCGCAAGTTGGTCAAGTCAAGTGTTTCCAGTTCATGTTTCCTGTGCAAGTGTCAAATAGACGTCATCCAGTGTCAAGGACCTAAGAAGCCAGGAGATCCTGTGGCCATCAACGTTCTGCTTAAGTGATACCTGATGTAAATCTTTGTTGTTGTTGTGGACGCCGGGAGTTTTTCCTTTTGAAGATAGTTGTTGTTTCTGTTGTAAACTGTACCACTGTCCTATGTAATCCAGCCTTCCTCAGAACTTGCTCTATCTATTACATTTTTTGTTCTATGTTTGATGTTTCATGTTTATGCGGGTTTGGTTGGGTGGAGACATACGTTAGAAAATATCCCAGTTCACCCAGGGCCTACGTAAGCGTTCTTTAGGGACACTTTGCAGACTTCCCTCAGTGGAATTCCAGCTCATGGTAGCTGTAGGATTTTGAGTTCACTGTGTTTGGTTGTCTGTGACAACTGATTGTTTAGCCGTATCGTCAAGTTCTTTCACTGTTGTTATCGTCTTACTTTTTTATACGTATCTTATTTTGGTGATCCATTTTGTT
Source organism: Oreohelix idahoensis (assembly GCA_024509875.1). NCBI lineage: Eukaryota > Metazoa > Mollusca > Gastropoda > Stylommatophora > Oreohelicidae > Oreohelix > Oreohelix idahoensis. The sequence goes on along the minus strand of JAMPIV010018680.1, from coordinate 354,133 downwards.
TGTAAACGTCCGTCTCAATCTGCCTATCGTTTATTTAAATGCAAATTTTTTGTTTATACACTGTGCTGTCGTGTGTCTTGTCACGCTATTCGCAGCTGTCATTGCAAGCTTTGCAAAATTTCTTATTTTTATTTCCGCTTTTTGACTTTATTTGATTCCTGCGAACTTGATCATTTGTCCTTTATATCTTGTCTTTGCAACTCTGGTTTGTACTGTCTCTTTTGTCATAAAAAAAAAAGGTAAAGGAACCCGTTACACGCCCATTGAGGCATATTGGGAATATGGTGTTAGGCCCATATTATCTTGACCGTCGGCACACTAGGGGTGATGTGGTCGGCATCACGCCGGCCGCCTTAACCTTCCCAGAGTAGCTCTGGTACCCATTTGGGGCTGGGTCGACCCAGGAGCCGTTTGTGGCCTAAAAATTTTCCGCCTCATCTGGGGATCGAACCATAGACCACTGCGCTAGGAAGCCAGTGCACTAACCACTATGCTACCGCGGCTCCACTCTTTTGTCATGCTCTATCGATATTATAATGAATTTTGCTTGTAATTAATAACATTATTAATAGTTAGAAAGGTAATTATACAAGTCTTAAGCAAGGACTTGCTACCCACTGAGTTGGGATAAAGTAAGTTTCTTCAGTATACTTACATAAGAGACACATCTTATAAAATTAGACATAATGTTTAGTTTAGACTATTTCATTATGTAGCGAAAGGTTTTCCTATTATGATAATAGTGGTAGAGCAGAAGTAGAATCTCTCTCCAGAAAGTATGAAGTTCCAGTGCCCGAGAAGTACACTGGTATCACAAGTGAGTTACAGCTGTGAATACTCTGAGCTGGACAATAGATTTAGGCTTCAGAAGTATAAGTTGCTACTTTCGCTATCGTAACCCTATGTGATAATATAATTAAATTTGAAAAGGTAACTCAAAATTTAACAGTTAAAAATTTAACAAGTCAAATGAGTACAATTATCCAATTTATTATGTACATGTATATATTCTTGTAATGAGAAATGGTTGTTGTAAGATGGTAAAATGTATGATAAATTACAGTTACAAATCAAATAAACAAGCTAAAAAGTCTTGGATTTATCTTCCACTGAACTTATAACACAAGTTTGTCACATTATCTATTGCCATCTAGTTGTCATCATTAAACAGTCGTTTTAGAAACTGCTCACAGGATTTGTTGGATGGATACACGTAAAACTCATCTTATATTAGTTCGAGGTTCCTGAGACACACTTGAATCCGGAAGACTTTCCTTCAGCCCGCCCTATAACTACGGGGGACTAAGGTGTTGAAGATTGGTTGACCTCTAGGCTTCAGTGAGCTGGATCAACGGTCTTCAAGTCTTTTGGGTAAATTCAGTCAGGAATGATCATAATCTTGATCAGCAATGATCATAAAACTTGATCATAAAACCTGGAACAAGAAGTAATAGGTGGCCACGGTGTTCCAACAATCTCACCACCCACTGCTGTTCATGATGCGACCATGTCTTCAGTGTTTGTATATAAATGAATGAATCATGGTAGTATGTTACAGAGATAGCATGATAAGATAATGTATACTGTGCAGAATTAACAAAATACATGAATAAATCATATGTTATGATACATGGGTACGATATAACATTTGCCTTCCACTTATGGATGTCAAGTCACTTATGTACTTGCTGGTATGTCGTAAGCTTCCAGGCAAGAATTAGCCATAATATATTTGGCTAACCAATTAATGGTTACGCTTCCTGACAATGCCGGTGAAGGTTATCTCTGGTTAATGTCATTCCCTTTTTTATTATATGATACAATCAATCAGAAATAAAATCTGAAATAAAATGATATCAGTAATACATATCTTTAATAAACTTACATACCCTCTTAGGATTAATAAGCTCACGGTGAGACTATATTGGCTGAATTTAATCTGCTCTGCATGCAGCGTGAAAATAGAACTTTTCTTGCAGATGCTGTCTTCCAGTTTCTCACTCTGGCTTCTGGATTTGGTGTGTGTGATTTCAACGCGCCGCTCTGTCCTTATATTTCAGTCTCTCGCTCGTACGAGAAAGCACCTCTAAAAGTCCTAAAAGATTTTCGTTTCATCTCCTGGTTTCAGGCGATTTGAGGCGATCTTCCAGTAAATGCAAACTTTTAAAGTCCGCCATACATTCCTATATAGCTATTTCCTCATTCTTCAGTAATATTGTCTGGCTTTAACCGTAATTCACATTTCCCGTCCTCAAACTTCAAAGAAAGACCGCCGCGCTGACCTTGTGCTGGTGTGTGTGTGTGCGCTGTGGGCGTGTGTCGCGCTACAACCAAGCAAGTGTTATCAAATCTCGCTACACATTAAACAAGGGAAATCCCTTGGTATGACTACTGAGGAAATAAAAGAATTCACACCTGTCGAATATGACAAGGCTCAGAAGTTCGAAGAGAGAAAACTTCAACTTGAAATTGAAAAACAAAAAATGGAGGCTGAAGATAGGAAATTTCAAATGGAGGCTGAAAAACAGAAATTAGAGGCTGAAGAAAGAAAAATTAAAAAACAGATGGAAATGGAAGAGAAAAAAACTGCAAATGCAAATGGAAGAAATGAAACTTCAGTTGCAATCTGAAGAAAACGTTACACTCCATGAGGAAAAGGTGTTAGCTATGGAGCTGGAAAGAATGAAGGTGATGAATGTTGTTAATACACAAAATGCTACGAATAATCAAACAACTTCTCATAAGACAAATGCTAATTCTTATAAGCTCAGATTGCCTGCTTTTAAACCTACCTCTGACGATATCGCATTTTACTTGAATAGATTTGAACTTACATGTGAATCTCAGAAAATAGATAAGTCGGAATATTGTGCACGACTTATGGAACTACTTACGGGTGAAGCAATGAATGTTGTAAGTAGGTTGGAGGGGCCTGACAAGAATAACTATGATACTGCCAGGGCTGCCTTGTTAAAGAAATATCAGCTTAATGAAGACGGTTATCGTCTGTGCTTTAAGACTCTATTACCGGAGACTGGGGAAAATTTTTCAGTTTATAGCAAATATATGTCTTACGTTTTCACGTTGGATTGAACTTTCAAAAACTGAACACACATATGAAGCCCTTATGGACTTATTGCTTCGTGACAATGTCATGTCATCAGTTAACACTTCTTTTCTTTCCTTTCTACATGAGCGAAAGCCTACGAACCTGAAAGATATGGAACAATACTGTTGCCAATACGACACGGCACACCCAAATGTGACTGTTAGCCACTCTCAAGTCAGAGAGGGTTTACCCGTGGCTTCGGCAATACCATATGGTCCTAATTTGCGCCGTAGATCTCAAAGTGCTGATCGCAATTTTGGTAGGAGAGTTAATCGTGATTCTGGAAAGTACCAAGGGGGTCCATCACGTAGTAATTCTCCTTCTCCAAGAAACTAGAGACAATTTAACGGACCTCAACATTTTGGTTCCAACAATTATGGAAATTTTGGAAGGGGTAACTACGCTAGAGATTATCAACCCTACAATAATTTTTCTCGGAGACAACAAAATCCATCTAATAGATATTTTGATCAAATGGGAAATAGTAATCGCAACAATGCTAACTGGGGTTCAAATCAGAACAATAGTTTCAATAGAGCGAATAACAATGCTCCCAATAGAGATAATAGTCGCGATAGATCGCGATATGATGGTAGATCGCCACATGATAGATGGCATCGCCATGCTAACTCTGCTCAACAAGAGCCCCAGGTTATTAATAATCAAGGTAACAATAATGTTAGTGTCTCAAATGCTACTGCTTGCTCTGCTTTCGATTTCGAAAGAGCATCTCAGTGCCCGGAGTGCACAACTTTGTTCCAACCTACAGCTATAACTACCTTGAGTTGTGGTCATCTTCTACCCACTCTTCCTACCTTAGCTGCGCATGACGGAAGAGGGTCTCTTACTCTACATAAGGGATTTGTAAATAATAATCCAGTCTCAGTCCTCTTTGATTCTGGGTGCACAACTGTTGTGATTAAGCAGTCTCTAATACATCCTTCTTGTGCCATTGGTGATGTAGTGAAATGTGTGACATTTGGTGGGACAGTTGAAACTTTCCCGACTGCTATTGTCCACATAGCTACTCCCTTTTTTATGGGACATATCCATGCATGTATGCTCCCGAATCCTATTGCAGACCTTATCGTCGGACGTATACATGGGGTTAAGGATTGTACTCCACAACAGATTGCTACCTGCGAAGAGCAAAACATTCATGCTGCCTATGCAGTCACAACTAGAGCACAAGCTCGAAATGTTTTGCAGACCCCCACCTGCTGAAATTAGGGAAGTACATAATCAGGATCCTCACTCTGTAATTTCACGGGAGTCTTTTATCAAACTTCAGCAAAATGATACATCATTTCAAAAAAATTTTCTGCTAGTTAAACAAGATAACGCAAACTATGACACAAATCTTAAATATTGGTTCTCGATTAAGAACGGAGTGCTAGTTCGAATGGTACGGGGTTCTACTTCGTCCATACGCTCGCAAATTCTAGTACCTACTGACATGAGAGTTCATATCTTGCAACATGCCCACGACTCTCAGTGTGCAGGACATATGGGATTTTACCGAACTAAATCTAGGGTTCTTTCTTCCTTCTTTTGGCCGGGCGTAAATAGAGATATAACTATTTATGGTCGCTCCTGTAGAATATGTCAAGAGGTTAAGTCACGAGGTCCACCCCATGCAGCACCTATCCAAGCAGCAGATGTTCCTTTTCGTCCTTTTCAGAAAATGGCAATTAACATTATTGGTCCTTTTAAAGTCAAATCTGCCAGGGGACACCAGTACATCCTTACATGTATTGACATGTGTACGCGTTGGCCAGAGGCTATACCTCTTAAGAACATTTCTTCTGCTGATGTAGCAGATGCTCTTTGGCTAATATTCTCGCGTCTGGGTTTTCCCAAACAAATCTTATCTGATCATGGCACACAATTTGTGTCAGACTCTATGTCTCAGGTAATAGCCATGATCCACATTGACAGGTCTCTAAGCAGTGTTTTTCACCCTATGTCAAACGGTTTAGTTGAGCGTCAAAACAGAACGCTTAAGAATTTACTTCATAAGATAACTGACGACTATCCTCAGGATTGGGACAGGGTTTTACCCGCTGCACTTTTCATATACCGGGAAGTGCCAAATGAGCATACTGGGTTTTCACCATTCGAGCTCGTTTTTGGTGCGCAACCTCGTGGTCCCATGTCGTTACTTCACGACCTATTAACTGCTGATGATGTTAATGATGACACTCAATCTTCTTACGAATATGCCATTACTCTCAGACAGAAAATTAATGATGCATGTAGGTTAGCTACCTCAGCATCCGAGTCCGCCAAGGAGAAGGCGAGGCTCTTTGCCAACAGATATAGGTGTCTACGACAACTCTATTCTGGAGACGAGGCATTTGTATTGCTTCCTCGTAGGGATAATCGACTTCTTATTGCCTTGAAAGGTCCTTATACTATTGTTTCAAGAATTTCTGACGTCGACTATGTTGTCAATGTTGACGGGAAGCACAAAACCTACCACATTAATATGCTGAAAGAATTTCATGCCCGTCCAGACTATTTACAGTCTGTTTTTTCAGGCGACTGACGACCCTCCGGTTCGTCATAACCACTATGCATCGTTGTCTGTTATTCAGGAGGAAGAGGCTACTTTCTCCGATGTAAATCTCGCTCTTCCTGTTCTCCCTTTACATTCAACAGAATCATGGGAAAATGTGACTATTTCTTCTGAGTTACCTACAGAAAGACGACAGCAAGTCTCTTCTTTATTGCAGACTTCTCAGGACGTTCTTACCGATATTCCTGGTCAAACATCAGTCATTACTCATGACATAATACTCACTGATTATAACCCTATTAGAGTTAGACCGTACCCAATTCCATTACATTTTCAAACTCAAGTTGAAAAAGAATTGGATGAAATGTTACATTTAAATATAATTGAACCATCTATTTCGGCATACTCCTCCTCTATAGTTATTGTCAGGAAGAAAGACAATAACATACGTCTTTGCATAGACTATCGCAAATTAAATCAAGTGACTAAATTTGATGCAGAACCAATGCCTTTGTTGGAAGATCTGCTAATCAAACTTTCTAATTCGGTCCTCTTTTCTAAACTCGACTTGTCTAAAGGATATTGGCAAGTTCCACTTACTGAACGCGCCAAACCTCTTATTGCTTTTTCAACATCTCGGGGTTTGTTCCAATGGAACTTTATGCCTTTCGGTCTCGTCAACGCCCCGGCTACTTTTGTACGCATGATGCGTCGAATTCTTTCTCATCGTTCCGATGTTATTGCATTTCTCGACGATATTTGCCTTTTTAGTAATTCTTGGGACGATCACTTTAAAGGTCTTTCCGAACCTTTGTCTACACTACGATCTCACAATTTGACGGTTAAACCGTCTAAAGCCCATGTTGGATTCAGTAACATCTCTTTTTTGGGACAACATGTTGGTCATGGTCTCTTGCAGACTGAGGACCATAACACTTCGAAGATCCTCAACATCACTACTCCTAAGACAAAAAACAGGTCCTAGTCTTCTCGGTCTAATTCAATTTTATGGAAGATTTATTCCACACCTATCATCGATCACTGCACCTCTTTCTACTCTATTGAAGAAGGGGTCGCCTAACTTAGTACACTGGTCTCCGGAATGCCAAACTTCTTTAGAGAATATTAAGCTTTTATTTTCATCTGCTCCTATCTTGCGACTACCCAATTCAGCTAAGCCTTTTATTCTTCGCAGCGACGCCTCATCGACAGGGGTTGGGGCCGCATTGATGCAAGAGTATTCTGAAACTTTGCATCCAGTGATGTATGTCTCTAGGAAATTGACTGCAGCAGAACGGAACTATTCTGTCCTAGACCGCGAATTGTTAGCAATGGTCTGGGCAATTCTGAAGCTTCAAAGGTTCCTTCTTGGCGCGCATTTTATAGTAGAGACCGACCAAAAAGCTCTCACAGCTATACAGAATAAGGACTTGAAGAGTTCAAGATCCACTCGTTATGCCATTTCGCTACAACCTTTTCACTTTTCTATACGAGCTATTCGAGGTTCGAATAATGTGATGGCGGACATATTGTCTCGATGCCCACATAATTCTGATTAACTACCATCTCCTAGATTTGCTTATAGATTGCGGTATCTTATATATATCTGCGACTCTATTATACATTATCGCACACTGGTAGAACACTTTTATGACCCTGTTTCATTCAGGATTTTGGTTTAGTCTAAGCTACTTTCTCTGTTACCTTTTCGCGTGTAACGGAGGAAGGTTTGATTAACATCTTACAGTGGTTGGAAGTTTACACAGCCACATTTGATAGGTTAAATTTAAAGTTAATTGTTGCCTTTCATAAAATCCTACCGTTATTAAAATAGAAATTTTCATTCATTTTTTTTCACAGCAACGGCCTTCCCATGAGAATCAGAGTTGCTATGTTACGTGATTAAGCTGTTTCTTGTCAACATGTTCTATATGTCGCCTAGCGCCACTTTTCCTGGTCCAGTGAAGCCAGTCAGAATTTTGATACCTCACTAGATGATTATGTATCCTCATGCTCACAAGAGTTTTCAAGATCATTGGAGCTGTTGATATTTATAGTGTATGTTTAATATAAGAGATTGTATTATTTCCTTCTCATGCACCATGTCATTACCATGTTATTCTTATATGACTGTGTTTTAGATAAACGTTGAACGTGTAACAATTATAGTGATAATACTATTTAAACTTAAATTATCATTATGATACATTTCGGTATTGTACATTGAAAATGTGTTTTTTCTGACATTGTGATGTATTTTTTCTTTACGCTTGATTGTGCGCTGGGGGGGGGGGGGGGGGGGGGCGGAGGGTAACTAGGTATAGCCATATTATTAATGTTGATGTCTATAATAAGTTTATCATTGGTAGTTTATAAGTTTACTAACTTGGTTATCATGCATATTATGCTATTTTTAGATAGTAACTACTGTAGTTATTTGTTCCTTGGTACAGATATGCATTGTTTAACTTGATGGTTACCATGATATATCATTGTTTCTTTTCCTATTCTCATTTCATTGCTTTCTTTTTTTGCTGGTCATTCTTCTTTTACTTTTTCTTTTCACTTTCCACTTATTATTTCATACTTAGACTATACTTGATATACCTCATCTCTGTTTGAATTTGATTATCTTTGTATACTTCATCTTCATCATCATCATCATCATCATCATCATGTGACGTATTCTTTCCAGAACGTTGTCTCCATTACAGCTGCTCTGAACGCATCACGATTCTGGGCAAATCGACCTGCTATAATTCAGATTAGCCATTATGGATTTCTTGGCATTGTACATCCAGTAGTTTGCCATTGCTTTCTGGATGGTTCTGGCCTCTTACATCTTCTTACTTTACACATACTTCCATCCATCTATTGTTGATTTAGTAATATGACTTAACATAGTGTAATTCTTTGTTGTAGAAATTAGAATTTCATCGACCTCATATTTTTTGTTCGATGTACTTTTTAAAAAAAATGATATCATTTTTTTCCGGGGGTCGGTGTAGTCTGTTAAGTCATATTTTGTTAGTAGGAGTTAGGTGTTGAAGATTTGTATGTATGGGTCGGATTTTTGTACACACGTTAGTTAGCACGCTGTAGTGATGAGATGATTTTTTAGTTGGGGGGCTTTATGCTCAGTAATTTTTGAACATAGCTCAACTGAGTAGTTGTTATTTTTTTTTTTTTTAAATAAGATAAAGAAAGTTTTCGAATGTTCTTAGTAATAGTTTGGGGGAAGAGACGGTTGGGCTGAGCTGAGTTCTCACACGGTTAGTTCGCGCATTAGTCATTTTTACTGAGCTGTTCCGAGAGGCTGTATTCTCGTGACAGTGCGTTCCTGGCAGAGCTTCGAGATGGTCGTCCCATCTCGCTAGTGTGTTCCGAGTATTTGTGTTTTTTCGACGAAGGGAATTTGATAATTGAAGAGGATATTTTTGTTGAAGTAAAGATAAAGGAATTATTGTCGGGAATGTTCTTTCTCCCAGGAATTTATGGATTGTTTTTCAAGAGATATTACCCAAATGCCAGGGAGTTCGCCTGCATTATATATATTGTAAGAATTCTGATGGATATGTTACAGAGGCCATGGATTGTACCGGCCGTTATTTTGATTCATGTTTCCTATGATGGATTTTTCCCTTGTTATTGGAAGATATAGTATGTCGCTGTGTAAGCGACCAGTGATCATCATCATTTATAAAAATATTGATGTAAACCTTTAAGCTGCTATGTTCTGCAGCCTTTGTACTTTGAGTTTTGCACCTGTAACTGAATCTTTGGATATCGATTTGTATGGATTTATGCTATGAGTTACTGCATTCTACAGTCTATTGAGAGCTGCGATGTACGCAGTCTTTTTTGGATGACTATTGTTGCTGTATTACTACGTAAAGAACTTACTTATCTGATGCGTCATGTTTTATGCTGTGAACTGTGTTACCATGATGTTTACGTGACTGTGGCGTTAATAAACTGTGTGGAACGTTATGCTAGTTCCTACATTTTCTGATCCTACGTTACAGTGGTGTGTGATCGAAGTGTGTTGGTATGCCAGAACCTACGACAGTCGCACTTACAGCTATACATATTTACACACCTGTCGGCCATCCGTAAGCCCGACCACAAGCTGATTGCATTCATCAGCCGTAATATTAACATTGTTTTCCTACACCACTTACGTATCTATAACATATTTATACATACAATTCTCCAGAAAATACATTGACATGTACTGACATGATATAATAAAATACAACATGGCATATAGGAGAATCATTAGAATCTACATAAAGTAAATTTACATAAATTCATACAGCGTTAATGAGTGCTGTTACCACATACATAATCAGAATCTTTATTATTAAAAAAAAATACATTAACATGTACTTGATATAGTATAAAAACACCATATCATATCGGATAATCATTTAGAGTCCGCAAGTGTGCTAAACCCTGCCCAGGAAACAATCGCCAAACGTTCATAATCCGTTGAATTCAATTCGCACAAAGTTAACAAGCTGACATAAAAATTCTCCTGAACACAAAATCTAACAGCGCTGTGGTAAAGTGTCTTTCAGCAACGCACACCATAGTAAGGGTCAATGGATCTTTCCATTCTCGATGAGGGGTGACAGTATCCGGTTGCTACTGATAACGAAGATATAGCTTCTTTCCGGTGGCTTCTTAAACTATTATATGTTCTTTACAAATAAAAATGTCAATTTTACAGACGTGTTTAATTCTCGTCTTTCACTGATATCCTTAATTTCTGTAGCCATCTTTTCGGGTGTTGTTATAGTCGCTGTTAAGAATTTCCACTTACTAACGTGAGAACTTCAAGTTGACACACCTCTCAAAGCCGTGGAAAAGTCTTTTCTCTGCTACAAATCTTGTTTCAGCATTGCACAAAATTGATAAGTCAGTGGATCTTTCCATTCACAATGAAGGGTGATAGTATCCGGTTAGCCATTGCTAACGAAAACATTGTTTCTTTCCAGTGGCTTCACAAACATACATACAAACATATCCGAATCTTTACTCTCCAGAAAATACATTGATATGTACTGACATGATATAATAAAACACAACATGGTATATAGGAGAATCATTAGAATTAACATAAAGTAAATTTACATAAATTCATACAGCGTTAATGAAGGCTGTTACCACAACATGTATATATATATATATATATATATATATATATATATATATATATATATATATATATATATATATATATATATATATATATATATATATATATATATATATATATTCTTTGTACACTCTCAGAGGTCAAGTTGCATGTTGAGGCTATGTGCATTACCGAAGAGCTTCTCCACCAAAGGTACTGATGACGGCCATATGCACTCTCTTTTTCACATATGTTTGACATCTTTGAAGCAGATGATTAGCAGTCATTTTATCAGTGCCACAGTTACACTCGTCGGTAGTTCCTATCTTTAGCTTGTTGAATAGATGGTATCCCAATCTGTTGTCGCCCTTGTAGAGTCTGAAGATTACCACTTGTTCTCTCCTGTTGAACTGGTAGTATGCATCATTTTGTGCGTGACCTGGATGCTGTGCCCCCCATTTGTTTCTGCATCTTATTCTGATAAAACGCTTTGTGTCTTCGAAAGTAATGCTTGCATCAGGCTGAGGTAGCTTACAACCTTTTTTTTTTTGGGCTGGCTGTCAGCCTCTTCATTGCCGGGGATGTTACAATGAGATGAGATCCATTGGATCAAAACTCATTTGAATCGTTCACATAGTTTGTGGAGCACCACTCTTAGGTCATCCAGTTCTGCAGTATTTTGGCTTTTCAACGTTGCAATTACTGACCGTGCATTGATGAAGAAAGCAACTTGTCTCTCTGTGCTTTCCTCTGCCATTAGAACCTCTGCTGTGGTTTTCAATGCCCCTGTCTCTGCTTTGAAGTTACTTGAGAATTTTTCAGTTGCCACTGATGCGGATAAAGAAGCCAAGAAAAGTAAAACTAATAGAAACCAAATAAATGTGGGGATGAGTAAAACAGATATCAAAAGCTTAATTAAAAGAATAATAACTGACGAATGGACAGTGACGTGGGATGGAAGCCTCCTGGGCAGACATGCATATAAATTGTTCAAGACTTACTTACTAAGTCGTTCCCCTTCTGTGGTGTGTTGATGAGGTATGACTATGGTGATAGGGGACCTAGTGTACTGAATGAGATCAGCTGTGAAGGTTTCTGAAGATAATAAGTTTGGTGTGTATACAGAAGACCTTACTTGCTACCACATTTCGATCTCAATCAGACTTATTCTTGATCAATGTGAATAATAGCTTCGTTAAGTGTCTAGGGTATTGTAATAGTGTTGTGGAATAATCTCAATACAAAACATATACAAACAAATATTAACTCCTAAGATAAACTCAACTAACTCCAGCTGTTAAATTTTATAATGAAAAATTTTCTGTTAAACTTTATTGGTCCTGAGCCTAAATATTGTTTTGGTCAGGACTTTAGTCAATGATAATCAATTTGATTGCATAATATAATTACAAATATATATTAAAATATTTACATGCAATAGACAGTATGTCTATAGTACATGGGTACAATTTTCAAATGGATATTCTTTAATATATCTAATTACTGGTATTATGAAGCAGCTTGGGGTTTATCATCATCCCAATGTTCTTTAGTTTTAATAATATGGTCTCTGTTATTCTTTTTGGAGGAATGTTTTTATTCAATACAGGAGATCTTTCAGGAATAGTAATAAGTTGTTCCAGGCCAGATATCACTTATCTGAGCCCTGGAATTGCAGCAATTGCAGTCAGTTTGGCCAAACGCTTCACAATCCTCTGGTCTTAAGCCTCTTTTATAACAGCAGGTGTCAGAGACTCCTTGATCTAGTGCTGAATTGCTCTATCATTCAGTATCAGCATCATACAAGTACCAGCAGGAACCCTTGTCAAAGCAAGTTATGGTTCTGTCTTAATATCAAACTAATTCCTCCAAATTTACCTGTAAACATACTGATGACGCCCAATTTATATTATGATTGAGTAATTGGCCGCCAAATGACGCGTGCACCATGAGGTGAGTGATGGTGCCCGTGGTCTGGTTTTGTGAAGTGTGCAGATGTGTTCAGTCAAACAATGATCATACAAAATAACAGGGCAATCCACATTAGGACGTCAGTAAACTCACGACGTATAAAGTCAATGATTCTTGTAACAGCCGATGACGTTTTTCTTCATTATTTATTGTGGACGCCACAGTGACAAAATGGTTACGCGAATATGTAGGCACATCAAACAGTCATTATCACAGCAACATTCAATACAGCAATGGACGGTAGACAGCATTACAATGATGAGTCAGATGCATGTTATATTTCATAGTGCTGTAAATGTAGTCAGGTGAAAAACTCCATCCTTTTCTATAACAGCCAGGAGATAACCAGATGTATGAGATCAGTTCACTCTCCTTAATCTGACTTCAGCAAGACAGGCACGTCTGCCGAAGTATAAATAATGTCCTCAAAAATATCCTCTAGATAACAAAGGTTTTCCAAACCTAGTTCATGTAACAAAGTAGCAAGTAATGGTCCTTGGGACATGCATCAACCGATGCAGTACAATACAGCGACATGTGAGCTGGGAAAACATCTCGTGACGACGCCTTTCGAAGACAGGCTATGAATCAAAAATCGCTCACGACCAAAAATCGATAGAGTTAATGAAAAGTTAATTTACCTTGCCTTCAGGAAATACACAGAAATATTACGCCTCCCCGGCATGTGGAAATACACTAGAGGTATTATCTCGAATAAACGACATATCCATTAAGAGGACTTCACATTCCTGACAGAACAAAAAATAGCGGAGATCCCCTCTCAACGGGGCATCTTCCTAGTTATTCAAAATCGCTCACTGGACTGGTGGGCGGAAATCGATCGACCAAGAAGCAAGACCAGTCATGCGCAGTCCAGCGCAAAATGACCACAGCTCAGAACTTAAGACGCAAGGACCTTTACTACGAACCAGCGTAAGAATGATTACCTTAAAAGGATAACCCAACAGGTTGCCAACCGTTTTCCGAGAAAACGGCCTAGCATAGCAAACTTAACTGCATTCAATACCAACGCGAGGAGACAACTGCTGACCGAGAAAAGTGACTATAAATTTCAAGCAGTTGTTGCCCTTGCGTTATAAAATATATATTGTAATAAAACGATGTTGCGAGAATTTCTCACGCAACATATCACCACCTGCTCCCGATAAAAAAAAAATGTGGAACATATTTTTTTTTTTTTAAATATCAAAGAGCATGCGATAAGCGGCTCAAAACGCACGAATTATGCGCTGATAATTAATTAAATTGCCTAACATGAGGCTAAATATAGAGTGTCTGGTGAGGATATACCTCAACAGAAAAATAAATATGTCTCAAAAAATATTCACATCGGGGAGGTGTCACCAACACACATCACGTTAGCATGTAAACACAATATACGTATGCAAGTTACCATAGACATCAATAAATAGCATAATCTAATATTGTCTTTAAAAATGGATGTACAAATCTGATAGGAAAATTTAAATAGTACATTATTTGACATGTAATGACATAAGTACATAGTAAAGTTAAACTACATGACGATCCAGGACATATCCTCTGGCATTCCGAGGGTAAGTACACAATCTAGAACTCGTCATGCTTGATAATAGTAAGGTAAGTCCTCAGCTCATCAATGACATTCTGAGAAAGTACAAGCAATATAATGCTAATTAATAACTAATATGCTTCATAAGGTACAATACATTATTAATAATTGTGGCTGTTTAGTAAACTAACGGCCCTTATATTAACCACTCAGTCTTCCTCTATCATCTTAAAAAACGAACAGAAGAAGATGATAACAAAGCACGATAGTGTGTACATATAAAGTGAGTACAGATGTGCTAATCTATTGTAGTAATATAGGTGTGTTATGACTCTGTAATATATGGAAATATAGGACAGAAGTATTAGTTGGAGTCATGTGGGCATCTAGACAAAATGTCAGCCATCACATTATCCGCACCACGGATAGCTCGTACCGTGAAGTGAAAAGGTTGAAGAGCTATAGCATATCGAGTGGATCTCGAACTCTTCAAATTCTTAGTCTGAATAGCTGTAAGAGCTTTCTGATCAGTCTCTAGAATGAAATGTGCGCCCAGGAGGAATCTTTGTAGTTTTAGAATTGACCAAACCAACGCTAACAACTCACGGTCTAAAACCGAGTAGTTCCTCTCTGCCGCATTTAGTTTTCTAGAAATGTACATAACAGGATGCAGAGTATTTGCATATTCTTGCATCAGTGCTGCTCCAATCCCAGTGGATGAAGCATCACTCCGAAGAACAAAAGTCCTATCAAGAGTAGGTAATCTTAAGATGGGAGGAGAAGAAAATATATTCTTGATTTGGTCTAGTGAAGATTGGTCATGGATCTCGATGGCAACATGTTGCTCTACAGTGGTGTACCCGTATCTGAAAGGGCTAAAGGGGGCGTGGGTTGCATTGTGGCCCAAAATCAAAAAGATAGTATCAAGGGATGGAACTTTGTCTCGGAGCGCATTATGGTTGTAAAACTAAAAGAAGGAGAAACCATAGTCAACCTGGTCATAGTGTATGGGCCAAATGAGGATGAGAGAGCAGAGGTCAAGGAGGAATTCTTCGAGCTGCTTCAAAGGACAGTGGATGACTGCCTAGATGAAGTTATTATGCTCGGAGATTTTAATGCCAGAGTTGGAAATGACCATGCTAGATGGGGTGGAGTTATCGGAAGATATGGAGAAGATGCTCTCAATGACAATGGAAAGCGACTCCTTAGATTCTGCAGTGAGCAGAATCTGATCATTACAAACACAAAGTTCCCCCATAAGCGCATACATGCATACACTAGATGTGAACCAACCAAGAATGAGAAGTCAGTGATCGACTATGCCATTGTTCGGAGAAGCTCATTCAGATATGTCCGAGATGCAAGAGTCTGGAGGGGGCCAGAGATTGGAAGTGATCACTACCTGCTAACAATCAAACGAACAACTGAAAGAGTTGCTCAGCCTAGGAACTGCCCAACATCACGCAAGAAACCAAGTAAACGAGCAGGAGAAATGAGCATTAGGACCTACAAGCTGAGAGAGCCAGAAATTAAGACCAGATATCAGGGGCTTATTGCTACAGCAGTGAGCAACACAGAAGAACGACCTGATGACTTGGAAACCCTCTGGAATAAATTCAAGGATATCATAAAGACAGCTGCTGCAGAAGCATGCGGTGAAGTCCGACTTGGGAACCAGAGAAAGAGGACACCTTGGTGGACAGAGGAAGTCAAAGAGAAAATAAGAGAGAAGAAAATGGCATGGAAACAATACTTAGGAGCTAAAAACACAACAGGACAAATGGAAAAATATAGAGAATATGTGACACTCAGAACAGAAGCAAAGAACAAAGTGCTAGCAGCAAAACAGAAGTCCTGGGAAGAATTTGGAGAAAAGCTAGAAAAAGATGCACAAGAAAACCAGAAATTGTTCTATAAGACCCTAAAGAACATGAGGAAAGAAAAACAATGCCCTCTCAAATTTATAAAGGACAAGCAAGGCAAATTGCTTACTGCCCCAAAGGAAGTAATGGAAAGATGGAAAGAATATTTCTCAGAACTCCTGGATGGTGAGCATGATGAAGCATCAGAAATGATAACCACTGACACAGAAGAGGAAACCAATGATGGTGAAGATGACATAAAGATGGAAGAACTGAGGGCAGCACTAGAGAAAATCAAGATGGGCAAAGCAGCAGGGCATGATGGTATAACACCAGAAATGGTTAAGTACATGGGAGCATCAGGCGACCTATTACTCTTAAAGGTCCTACAGGCAGCATGGTGCAACAAGACCATACCAAAGGATTGGGAGATTGCCATCATAACACCAATTTTCAAAAAAGGGTGACAATCGACAATGTGGAAACCATAGAGGCATATCCCTTCTCAGTGTCCCTGGTAAAATCTACTCTAGAATCCTAGAGCAGAGACTCCGACGCCTAGCTGAGCCACAATTGGATGAGGTCCAGTGCGGATTCCGAGCAAACCGAAGTACTCAAGACCTAATCTCACACTCAGACAGCTGAGTGAAAAGGCCCTTGAGTATAAGAGTGAGATCCATCTTTGTTTCATAGATCTGGAACAGGCGTTTGACAGGGTCCCCTGGAGCAAACTTTGGGACTGTTTGGCAAGGAAGAACATTCCAGCACCTCTGATTCATTGCTATACAGAGCTTCTACAAGTCTTGCAGAAATTATGTGAGGACAGCAAACCATAAGTCAGAAGAGTTCAGGACCACCACTGGTGTAAGACAAGGTGATATCCTATCACCTTACCTCTTCATACTCCTTATGGACGATGTCATCAAATATTTCGGAGCTGGCATTTGCTGATGATGTTGCCCTGATTGCTAAATCAGAGGCACATCTCCAATCCAACCTGCAAGTCTGGAAGGAAGAGCTGGAGAAGAGAGGGATGGTCATGAGCAGCTCTAAAACAAAATCCATGGTGATATCACGAGAAGAAAGAAAACATCAGATTAAGTTGGGAGAACAGGTCCTGGAGCAGGTCGACCACTTTAAATATCTCGGAGCTATTATAGACCGAAAGGGAGGCATCAAAGAAGAGTTGGCTACTCGAAAAGCAGCGGCTGGGAGACTTTTTCAGGCCATAAATCGTGGATTCCTCAGCAAGAAAGAGGTTGGTAAGAAAACGAAGATGGCTGTATACCGCTCCACCTATGTCCCAGTCTTGACATATGGATGCGAGTCGTGGGCAATGACTACAACCCACAAAAGCCAGATCCAAACCTCAGAAATGAGGTATCTGAGGAAAGTGGTTGAAGTAACAAGAAGAGACATGGTCCGCAACCAGACGATCCGTCAAGGCCTAAAATCCCATCCGCTGCAGACCCAAATAGAACAGTCCCAACTAAGATGGTTTGGCCATGTCTGCAGAATGGGAGAAGATCGGCTACCACGACAAGCATGGGAAACAAAGAGCCAGGGATCCAGACCTCCAGGACGACCCAGAGTCCGCTGGGAGGACAACATTAGACAATCTTTGAAGGACCGAGGACTAGAATGGAACCAGGCCAGGAAGAAGACAGCTGATAGAATGGTCTGGCGCTCTCTCTTCCAAACCTCTACACCTCACGGTAGAAGGGGAACGACTAAGTAAGTAAGTAAGAAGATTGGCATTCTTCAGACCAACGGACCAGATTAGGCGAACCTTTCTTCAACAATGTTGAGAGAGGTGCCATGATCGAAGATAAATTTGGAATAAATCTCCCATAAAATTGAATTAAACCTAAGAGACTCCTAACTTGTTTCTTCGTTTTAGGAACAGAGATGTTCAGTATTTTGGAAGTATTGTGGTCTTCTGTCTTCAAGAGACCATGACCAACACGATGACCCAGGAAAGAGATTTCACCAAAACCAACAAAAGCTTTAGAAGGTTTTGCTGTCAAATTATTCTCACGTAGAGTGGACAGTAAGTCATATAACCCTAAATAGTGATCTTCCCAGGTATCACTGAAGAGACAGATGTCATCTAAGTATGCGATGACATCCGAACGATGTGACAGAATTCGACGCATCATGCGAACGAAAGTGGCAGGGGCGTTCATGAGACCAAAAGGCATAACATTCCATTGAAATAGACCCCTAGGTGTAGAAAAAGCAGTAAGAGGTTTGGCATGCTCTGCTAAAGGCACTTGCCAATAACCTTTAGACAAGTCAAGTTTAGTGAAGAATCTAGAATTAGAAAGTCTAATCAGTAGATCTTCTAACAAAGGCATCGGTTCCGCATCGAACTTTGTGACCTGATTCAATTTGCGATAATCAACGCAAATTCGTATGTTCTTATCCTTCTTCCGGACAATAACCATGGAAGAAGAATATGGTGAAGTCGATGGTTCAATTATATTTAATTGAATCATTTCATCCAATTCCTTTTCCACTTGCGACTGAAAGTGTATAGGGATAGGATAAGGCCTAACCCTAATTGGATTATTGTCGGTAAGAATTATGTCATGTTCTATGACATCTGTGTGTCCAGGAATGTCAGTGAGAACATCCTGAAATGTTTGTAACATCGACGAGACTTGTCGATGTTCGTCACCAGAAAGATTAGGAGAAACAGAAACGTTTTTCCAAGATTCCGTGGAATGTAATGGAACCACTGGAAGGGGAAGATTGACATCAGAGAAGGTAGATTCCTCATCCTGTATGACAGACAGGGATGAATAATGACCGTGAGGTGCAGGAGCATCATCCGTTGCCTGGAAAATAGGCAGCAAATAGTCCGGACGTTCGTGAAATTCCGAAAGCATGTTTATGTGGAAAGTTTTATGCTTTCCATCAATATCGACCACATAGTCAACATCGGAAATCCGAGAGACTATTGCATACGGACCTTTCCATGCAATAAGAAGTCTATTTTCCCTACTGGGGAGTAGGACGAATGCTTTGTCACCTGGACAAAGTTGTCGTAGACATCTATTCTTGTTAGCAAACTGCCTTGCCTTCTCTTTAGCAATTTCTGATGAAGCAGTTGCTAGCTTACATGCCTCAATGATCTTTTGTCTAAGAGCAATGACATACTCATATGAGGATTGAGTTTCATCGCTAATATCATCGGCAGTGATGAGATCGTGTAATAAAGACATAGGGCCGCGCGGACGCGCGCCAAAGACAAGTTCGAAGGGAGAAAATCCTGTGTGTTCATTAGGGACTTCTCTATAGGCAAAGAGAGCCGCGGGTAAAACCCTGTCCCAATCTTGAGGATGATCTTCAGTTATCTTACCAAGCAAAGTCTTGAGCGTTCTATTCAGACGCTCAACTAACCCATTAGACATAGGATGGTAGATACTACTGAGAGATCGTTCAATATGTAAGGTAGACATTACCTGTGACATAGTGTCAGATATGAGTTGAGTGCCATGGTCTGACAATATTTCTCTGGGGAACCCCAAGCGAGAAAATATCAACCAAAGAGCATCTGCGATATCTGTAGTAGATATGCTCTTAAGAGGGATAGCCTCTGGCCAACGTGTGCACATATCGACACATGTAAGGATAAACTGATGTCCTCTGGCCGACTTGACCTTAAAAGGGCCAATACTATCTATGGCCATTTTCTGAAACGGCCGAATAGGAATGTCAGCAGCCTGGATAGGCGCAGCATGTCGTGGTCCTCTAGATTTGACCTCCTGACATACCTTGCATGATCGGCAGTAAATACGAATGTCCTTGTTGACAAAAGGCCAAAAGAAAGCCGCAAGGACTCTCGACTTCGTACGGGCAAAACCCATATGTCCAGCACATTGCGAGTCATGAGCATGTTGCAATATTTGCACTCTCATGCTCTTGGGAACAAGAATTTGCGAATGCGCCGACGTAGTCGAATCTTGTACCATACGTACAAGTACGCCGTTTCTCATTGCAATCCAAGATTTTCTATTTGTATCCTGATTCGGATCACCTTTCTTCGCAAGAATGAAGAATTTTTTTAAAGAAGGATCTTCTTCTTGCAATTTTATGAAAGAGTCACGAGTGATTACTAAGTGACTATCTTGGCTATCAACTTCATTATCACTATTCAGTGAAGTTTCGGGTGTTTGTAGAGCTTGTGCTCTTGTAACCACTGCATTTGTAGCTTGCATGTTATTATCTTCCCAAGCAGCAATCTGCTGTGGGGTACACTCCCTAACTCCGTGAATACGACCAATAATAAGGTCCGCAATAGGATTAGGTAAGAGACAAGCATGCACATCTCCAGTAAAGAAAGGAGTGGCAATGCGAATTACAGCAGTAGGATATTTTTCTAGAGTGCCGCCAAATGTGACACATTTAATAACCTTTCCTGTAGCACAAGATGGATCTACAAGCGATTGTCTAACACCAATAGTGGTGCATCCGGAATCGAAAAGTAGTGAGACCGGAGTATCATTAACAAGACCCTTATGTAGGATTAAAGAACCCCTCCCGTCATGCGCAACAGCAGCAGGAAGAGCGGGAAGTGGGTGACCACAACTCAAAGTAGTTATGGTACCCGGTTCGAATAAAGTACTGCATTGGGGGCATTTGTTTGCTCTCTCAAAGTCAAAAGTAGAACCAGTGACAGCGTCAAAGTTTTTATTATCAACAACATGATTACAGGCTCCCTCAGTTTCCTGTTGTACAGAATTAGCCTGCTGATATCTCTTTTTTTTTGTGTTGAGACCTACCGCGACTATTATTACCTCTGAAGTTATCAGAGTTATTATTATCTCTGAAGTTATTGTTGTCTCTATTGTAATTGTTATCATGATTCGAATTCCAGTTTCCACGATTACTATCATGTCCACATTGATGCGAACATCTATTTGTTTGGTTTTGAGGTCTTCGGCAGGAATAACCTCTATTACCATATCCTCTTTTGAAATGCCTATAATTATTAGGGTGATAGTAACGAGTACTATCAGGTTGTCTCCAATTCTTCGAAGAAGAATCACCATGAAATTGATTTCCATGATTTTGACAGAAATTATCGCTGCCCTTTCTATCAAAATTTTGTTGGGATCTACGAGCAAAGTTTTGACCATACGGTGCTGCCGAAGCAACCGGTAAACCTTCTTTCACCTTAGAGTTACCCATGGTTATGTGTGGGTGCGCAGTTACATATTGGCAACAGAAATCTTCCATTTCTTTTATTGTTTTAGGTTTACGTTCATGAAGGAAAGCAAGGAAAGACTCATTGACAGACGACATGACTTTGTCTCTAAGTATTAAGTCCATAAGTCCTTCATAAGTTTTTTCCGTCTTAGATAGTTCAACCCATCGTGAGAAAGTAATGCGTATTCTTGCAATAAACTCGGAGAATTCAACTCCATTTTCAGGTAACATGTTTTTAAATTGTAGACGATAGCCGTCTTCGTTAAGCTGATATTTCTTTAACAAAGCGGCCCTGACAACCTCATAATTGTTCTTGTCAGGTTCATCCACCATATTTAATATACTTAGAGCTTTACCTGTCAGTATCCCTGATAACTGATAAACATAATTTGCTTTGTCTATGTTATGAGCTGTACATGCTTGTTCAAATCTGTCCAGATAGAACATTATGTCATCACTGGAAGGACTAAATGTTGGTAACTTAATCTTAAAAGTATCATTATTAGCCTTACCAGAAGATGAACCCTTGTTTGAATCATTACCATTACTCATGTTCATCAATTTCAATTTTTTCCAACTCTAAAGCTAAGACCTTTTCTTCATGTTCCATTTTTGCTTTCTCTTTCCTCTCATCAGACTCTCTCTGTAATCTTCTTTCCTCAGCCTGAGCCTCTATTTGAAGTCTTTCAGCTTCTTTCTCAAGTCTTTTATTCTCAGCCTCTTTTTCAAGTCTTTTATTCTCAGCTTCTTTTTCAAGTCTTTTATTTTCAGCCTCTTTTTCAAGTCTTTTATTCTCAGCTTCTTTTTCAAGTCTTTTATTTTCAGCCTCTTTTTGAAATCTTTCAGCTTCTAGCTGGAGTTTTCTTTCCTCAGCTTCTGATTCCCTTTTTTGTTTTTCCATTTCCATTTGGAATCTTTTTTCATCCACCTGCATCTGCAGTTTCTTTTGTTCAGCTTCCATTGCTTTATCATATCGAGCAGTTGCAAATTCTTCTAACTTATCACCAGTCTTCCCAAGCAATTTACCCTGCTCAATAAAGTGCTCAAATGTAGACATGATGAGTAATAATATGAGTTCAAAAACCTGAAATAATTAACTAATTTATTTCAAACCTAAGTGTAACAAGTCTTAATTAAGCACTTGTATATTCACATCACATTATATTATCCCAGTCTCTGTGGGAAACAAGTCTCCAATCAAAGAACTTGTATATGAAATATCAACACTCAATTCTTGATCATAAGTGCACTTCTCATTCAATAGTGCACGACACTATTCATCATTCATTTATCATCAGTGTAGTAGTAACAGTGCATTAGCATAGCCCATTAACTAATTACTATAACTGTAAACAATGACTATGTAAACACATGCAGAATGTAAACATTGAAAATGTAAACAATGCAAACAATGTAAACAATAACAAGATCAGCAACAATACAAAAACGTTCGCAGAAATCAACTAAAAATAAAGCAGAAATTAATGAAATATCACAAAAAATGTGACGATATCTGCGATAGAATTAAACAAAATACATGACACCACAGTGTATAAACAAAAATATTGTATGAAACTAAACTATAGTCAAGAGTAGGCTAACAAATACAAACAAATCAAAACAAAACTAAAGAATGCGAAATAATAACGAAAACAATATTAATACATGTCATCACAACTAACATAAATAGCAACAGAAGTCGCTTAGCAAATTCCAGTATCGGAAATTTGCTCACCCTACAGAAAACGCTCACAATAGACGACCTCTATGACGTGGCATGATCTAAGGGAGACACCACCCAACCGAGAACCCGCTGAAATATAAACATATAAATATACGAATAACATATAACAATAGAATGAGATGATACACAGAAGACTCAGCAGAAGTATAAGGGCACAGTTTACATACAAACAGGCCACTTAACTTATAGGCTTCCAATCGTAGAACAGCAGAAAAAACGGATGTCAATCAACGTCCTAAAGAGCGAAGCTCCAACGATGATGGCACATCTGAACTGCTTCCACTGCTAACACGATGGTACTAGAGCTTCTGAAATACTGTATGTTGAGTTGTTTCGGCACTTGACCTTCTAATCCAATAGTAAATTGATGGAAATCGGTACTTGGCCTTCTCAGAAAACAACCCGTTTCAACCGGCACTTGACCTTCACAAAAAAACGACAGCACTGGAACCTTGACAGCAGCAACTTGCTTGACTTGCGTAAAAGATAACAGCAGTCCGAGTTATCCGGCAACATGTAACAACGCCGGGTACTGTCAAATTTCTGTTTCAGTCAAAAATTGCAATTTTGACATTTACCGGGCAACGCCGAGTACTTTGAAAATTTTGAAGATGTTGACTGTCTTGAAGAATGTTAATTTCTTGAAGGATGCTGATGAATTCTTGTTGAAAATGAAGTGGGTAAGGGACCCCGTGTTTGCTGGTACCAGATCAAACCAGCTTATGGCCACCAAATGATGACGCCCAATTTATATTATGATTGAGTAATTGGCCGCCAAATGACGCGTGCACCATGAGGTGAGTGATGGTGCCCGTGGTCTGGTTTTGTGAAGTGTGCAGATGTGTTCAGTCAAACAATGATCATACAAAATAACAGGGCAATCCACATTAGGACGTCAGTAAACTCACGACGTATAAAGTCAATGATTCTTGTAACAGCCGATGACGTTTTTTCTTCATTATTTATTGTGGATGCCACAGTGACAAAATGGTTACGCGAATATGTAGGCACATCAAACAGTCATTATCACAGCAACATTCAATACAGCAATGGACGGTAGACAGCATTACAATGATGAGTCAGATGCATGTTATATTTCATAGTGCTGTAAATGTAGTCAGGTGAAAAACTCCATCCTTTTCTATAACAGCCAGGAGATAACCAGATGTATGAGATCAGTTCACTCTCCTTAATCTGACTTCAGCAAGACAGGCACGTCTGCCGAAGTATAAATAATGTCCTCAAAAATATCCTCTAGATAACAAAGGTTTTCCAAACCTAGTTCATGTAACAAAGTAGCAAGTAATGGTCCTTGGGACATGCATCAACCGATGCAGTACAATACAGCGACATGTGAGCTGGAAAAACATCTCGTGACGACGCCTTTCGAAGACAGGCTATGAATCAAAAATCGCTCACGACCAAAAATCGATAGAGTTAATGAAAAGTTAATTTACCTTGCCTTCAGGAAATACACAGAAATATTACGCCTCCCCGGCATGTGGAAATACACTAGAGGTATTATCTCGAATAAACGACATATCCATTAAGAGGACTTCACATTCCTGACAGAACAAAAAATAGCGGAGATCCCCTCTCAACGGGGCATCTTCCTAGCTATTCAAAATCGCTCACTGGACTGGTGGGCGGAAATCGATCGACCAAGAAGCAAGACCAGTCATGCGCAGTCCAGCGCAAAATGACCACAGCTCAGAACTTAAGACGCAAGGACCTTTACTACGAACCAGCGTAAGAATGATTACCTTAAAAGGATAACCCAACAGGTTGCCAACCGTTTTCCGAGAAAACGGCCTAGCATAGCAAACTTAACTGCATTCAATACCAACGCGAGGAGACAACTGCTGACCGAGAAAAGTGACTATAAATTTCAAGCAGTTGTTGCCCTTGCGTTATAAAATATATATTGTAATAAAACGATGTTGCGAGAATTTCTCACGCAACACATACATTTCACCAAAGAACATGGTCAGCTCTTCTGACAACCTAGCTTCTCCACTTTCATGTGATGGAACAAATGGTACCAGTTTTCTTTTATTTTTCCCTAATGGAGGCTACGCCTCTGCCATTCCTGCAATACTTCACCATGCAATAAGTTGGTGTAATGTTTCTGCATGATCATCATATATATTCCTGTAGTTCTAACTTTCTTAAATGGTCCATAGTATAATGCATCAACAACTAGGCCATGCCTAAGTCTGCTATGGAACCATTTAATTACAACCTTTTGTCATGGCCTTTTCTTATACACAACCCTTTTTCAAATCAAAAAAGTCAATAAAATCAATCTTACCACATGTAAAGGAAATCTACACAGGTTACGATGAATAAGGCATTTGAATATGGCACACTTTTAGATTTGCCCATTGTCCCATACTGATTTCTGTAGTTATATCTTATAAAACACAGCACAAGTCTGTCACCGCTTCCTGCTCTTATGAATATTTTTTAAAAATGGCAACGAGCAGCGTACTCTTTCGTTAAGGTCACATGCCTTGGCCAATCGGACTAAGCCTATCTTTATTTTTGAATTAACTTTAAAAAAAAAATCTCACACTACTATGTGTTACTATCAACAACTAGATTCGTATATCTAAGTTAGCCAATCATACCTCGGCTTCCTTCAAAATCAAGCCAATCCCCTACTTCGTATTATCTTAGCCTTCTTTCACCTTATAATGGACTATTTAAACAACCAATTACATATTCTTTGTCCACAAGTCTTCAGAAACCCGAATATACAATTATCATGAGACTAAATGGCTTATTTAAAAATACTGTCTTTTTTCGATCTTAGTTGTTTATTTCAACTATCATCTGTCCGCATCTTTTTAACTGTACTATCAGTATAAAGTCAGGAGCCCTACTTGAAAATACAGTACATATTTTACAGGGGGTGTGGCGATACAATTATTTGAAGAATGCAGCAGGGAAAGCAGAGATTTTGCGTTCATCCCTTCCGGCGTTATTAATCTCAGGCTTTTGCGCTATTGGGAAAGCACTGGTTTTGCTCCATTCTTCTTTCTTTCTTATATTTGCTTTCTGCTTTACATTTATGTTCTAATTTATATATGGGTATTATAATTTTTCACCACACCTTCTACCGTGAGGTGTAGAGGTTTGGAAGAGAGAGCGACAGACTATCATACCGGCTGTCTTCCTCCTGGCCTGGTTCCATTCTAGTCCTCGGTCCTTCAAAGATTGTCTAATGTTGTTCTCCCAGCTGACTCTGGGTTGTCCTGGGGGTCTGGATCCCTGGCTCTTTGTTTCCCATGCTTGTCGTGGTAGCCGATCTTCTACCATTCTGCAGACATGGCCAAACCATCCCAGTTGGGACTGTTCTACTTGGGTTTGCAGGGTGTGGAATGTTAGGCCTTGACGTATTGTCTGGTTGCGGACCATGTCTCTTGACATTGTGAGAGTGTGTTCCCCCCCCCCTTTCCCCCAGATCCTCACTTCTGAGGTTTGGATCTGGCTTTTGTGGGCTAAATTGTTCAAGACTCCAACAAGAACGTGTCGGGTATCTAGAGAACTAAAAATTCCTAGCAATTAAAAACTTCTTAGACTACAACTAGGAATGGGTTATTTTAGAATAGAAAAACCTTACTGTGCGCGGAGTGTCTAGAAAAAAAACAATATAGAGCATTTCCTACTAAAATGTAGGAAGTATGAACAACAGAGAAAATCAATATTAGATTATTGACAGGCATGCAATTCATCAATAACTGCGGAACAGATGTTGAGAATAGATAGACCTAGAGAATTGCACAATATAGTAAAACAGTATATAATAAGAACTAACATTAATATATAATGATCAATGATGGTGTGCGGATATGGAGTTGTCTGATCGGGTGTTCATAAAGATGATTGCAGATATTTGGTGTATTGGGTCTCATCCCGGACATCCCAGGCTTCTCACCCCTTTTCATCTTGTTAACAACAGGGAAGTTATGAGAGGCTTTACTTTTTTGTGTGTATTTGTTTGTTTTTATTTTAATTGTTCATTTGTTTGTTTTGGAAAGGCCAGGGCACACACGTACATTCCACACAATTTTACAGTTTTGATTTGCTATGAAGATACTATATTTAGATAATGGAAATCAGTTTTTATTATCTTATTATTTACTTCACTATATATCCTAATTTTAACCCATCAAGGGTTGAACGGGATACTTTGTCTTTAAAAATATGTTGCAACTGATAGTTTTTTTCTTTTTTTGTGTTAAGGCCTACCAGTGCTTGGGATGTTTCCAATACTTTTTATTCGTAACTTCAGATGATATGTGTATTTCTCTTGTCATAAGAGTTCTTCTTCCGTAAAGCATTTTTAAATAACTTAAATCTGAATGTAGACTTTGCAGACGACATAAATGCCCTACGGGCCATGTAAGTAACAACATTAACGGGTTATGACTAAGCTAGCTCTAAGTTTAGTTTTCACATTTTTTGTTTCTTACAGATACAGCTAAAATGTAGGTGATTATTATTATTACCTGTTATTACTTTTCATGTCTCGCGTACAATGATAATACTTTTCGCATTTTGCTAATGTCGCAGAGTTCAAATGCAGAAAAGCTTTATTTAGAGCAGTTACATAGCGACAGAGCCAAATATCGATGTAGCCTAAAGGTATTAAAATTCGACATGAACATAACGAACATCTTTCATTTGTTGAAGCATGTTATACTTTATGAAAATTCTGACACATTTTTTTTAGCAAGCAGTTTCTCAATGTCTTCTTGTCGTCACTTGCCAGTGATAACAAGCTTTTCTTCAAATGATTTGACAGATGTGATGCCACTTTCCTATATGGCAGTTATTCATCTTATTTGGAATTGAAAACACTATATATCCTAATTATAACCCATCAGAGGTTGAATGGAATATTTTTCATCATTAAAACTAAAAAATCTTAAAGTGGTGTCCATCTGGCATAGGCAATCACGCCAACGCCGCCCCCCCCCCCCCGCCCGCTTCCAGCTCCTGATGCTGTTTATCATTTCAGTTCTTGACTTTCTTTCCCGCCATGTTGTCCTTTGTCTTCTCTCTTTGAAGTTCCTGTATTTCCCTTTTCATCAGTTCATCCTATTGTCACATTTTATTCAGACAACACTTCTGCTTATAACGTACGCAATGAATGAAAGTGTGCTGCCTTTTTTTCTGATGCATAAGATCCTTCGCACACTTACATCCTCCTGAGTTGAGTGTTAATATGCCACTCAATACAATTATTAATGATTGTTATTGTTGATCAGAATCGACCTCACTGCACTCCGAGCAAACCCATAGGTGCTCAGTCTCTGTCGCAAAATTGGTTTCAAGTCATTGCAAACGTGTTCATGTAGAGTTATAAACCCGTCAACGATCAATTGACCGCTTTCAAAATGGCGGCATATCAGCGAAATGTGTATCAGACAGAGGAAATCGCCAACGATAAATAAAAGCAGAAGGGAATCATTAGGAAAAGGATTTCACATTTTGGTCCAGGAAAGGATTGTGTATAACTGTATAAAAGAAGAAACGGTAGGAAATTATCATTTACGGGAATATATGCGTATTACGGCTGCCCACAGTTACGCTAACAGCTGGTAAACCCACTTCTGTTCTAAATATTAAAATCAACAAATAACAGTTTGGGAAATTACAGGGATAGGAAGATAGAGATTTATCGGCTGGATAAAACTAGATAAGATGGAACAATATGGATATTATATATGCCGAGTATGAAAAAGGCAAAATTTCAGTCAACGCACAGATCGGCTGAAATCGCTGTTCGGGAAAGATTTTTCAGGCCTAGGTTTAAGCTGTGACGTCAGTACCCTCCGATACGTCCGCGCTATGCGTATATAAGCGTATCGGTAAAACTGGAGAGACACACATCGAAAGAGGTTTGAGACAGACGGACGGACGGCAGATAATCGCCACTACGCTACATCTATCTGAAGTGTGAGCGAATCGCCATAAGTTTCAGTCAGTATCTGGAGTCTGAGGGTAAGCGAAATTAGAATAACTACCGTGTATAATAATTTTTCTTTTATTTCAGGTTCATATGTAGAGTTCACAAAATATGCCTGATATAATGTATTGTTATTGTGAATATGATTTAAACATGTGCTTTATGGATGATTGTTGTTGGTACTAAAAGGTATTCAAACTAGCCCCACAGCCAAATAGAAAATATTTATTATATTAAATGCTGTATCTCGTCGATATTAAATGCTTTATCGTTTACGAAGATAAAGGCAGTCCCATGACCAGAGATTGCCATAGGGAAATGAATAGTATACCGCGTTTACGAGGTTAAGGTGACTAGCCCCCTTCCTCGATGCCTTTTCCTTCCCTAGTTCGAGCGCACAACTGGTAAACTGGAGTGTTCCACAGCCAGTTTCAGTAGAAAGCAACCTGATCGCTTGGTCACTCACTGTAATTTATTTATGTATTAATTTTGTGTAGATGCTAAGAATAGCATCAGTATTTGAATTTGTACTTGATATGGTTTGGAAGGATCAAGTATAGATCAGAAAAGGATGTATAGGAGCAGAATAAACCAGATGATGTTTATTACTGATAATGTTAACATTAATTCTGTATCATTGAAATGATATTACTTGCTATGACTGTATAACTTTGACACCTGATGACTGACTAGTCTGACTTATGTGCTAGTCAGTTACACTTAATTGAAATGTTAATATTAATGCTATATCACTGAAATGATGTCCTTACTTACTATGATTGTATAACGGTGACATCTGATGACTGACTGGTCTGACATCTGTGCTATTCAGCTACAAGTCTAGCCAGATACTAGCCAAGGCTGATATGTTGCAGGTTCCATGAAATAACTCAAACCAGACTGTCCAGTATCAGAAGCCTGTGTTGTTCATCAGAGGCAATCCCACAAAAGTGCAGGACCCCAAAGAGTGAACTTCAACTGGTCATTGGCATCCCTACTGTTGGGTCTACCAAGTCTGATATCAGCAAAGGACAGTTCAGTGTCAGCAGTATCAAGTTGAACAGATAAGTGTCAGTTAAGACACTGACCACCAATATATAAGAAACAGCTAATAGTGAAAATCCATAGTTCAGTCAACTGATGACAATTAATTGGAAAGTCAAGAGACTAAAAACAGTGATTGCAGATTGCAGTAACTTTAATATTCAAGATCTTGAAGTCTAAACAGACAATAATAGTAATTGTATGAATACTTATATATATATATATATATATATATATATATATATATATATATATATATATATATATATATATATATATATATATATATATATATATATATATATATATATATATATATATATATATATATATATATGTGTGTGTGTATGCTCTTTTCCAACTAGTAGAAATAGAATATTAGTGTAATTATTAAACTATTTTAACTGTACCTGAGGATTTATTCACTTCTTCCATTTGTGGTTTCAGTGAATGTTCATTTTACTTATCCCCTAGAATATAAGTAATCATAAGATAGTCATAGGGAGGAGACGCCTTAAATCCTGGTACAACTTCTTACCAACTGGCCAGGGTTTTCACAGTCTGACTATTTCTATGATAGCCATACACCAGTGCTTATTTCTAAGACTGGGGTATTACTTGTAAGACCAGAACTCTATACTGGCATACTATCCTGGTAGCATATGACATACCTGGATTCCTATATAGATATCTAAATCTAATTAACCTCCCGCTACAGTGGGGGCTCGTGTCCGGGATATATCTTTGATATTCCTGAGCCAACTTTCTATTTCTGCTGTGTAGGAACTTTTTTTTGAAAATTTTTGGAAAGAGTTAACATAGTAGGAAGTACATATTTTTTTAGGAGTACCATTGAGTACAGATAAAGCTGTTTCATATATGGTGAAGTCAGTTTAATTAACTTTAATTTTAATTAAGTTAATTATATTGTAGTAATTTAGTTTGAGTAAGACCGCTTACCCTACTAGACTACAGAAGCGGAGAGAGAAGCTATGAAATTAGAAGCTGAGAGAGAAGAACGGAGGTTACAAGCAGAGAGAGAAGAACGGAGGTTACAAGCAGAGAGAGACCATGAGCTGAAAATGAGACAGCTTGAACTGGAACTTCAGGCTGGTACTAGCATCCATGGTAACAGCTCACCACGTTCTGAGAATAGCTCTTTTCAGAACACAGCAAATGGGGCCATGAACTTCCACCTAGATCCATTTGTTGAAAAGGAGGACGCAATCGAGTCGTACCTGGATAGGTATGAAAGGCTAGCCTCTACATATAGACTGGAAAAGGAGAAATGGAGTTTAAAGTTATCTCAGGGATTGAGAGGTATTGCATATGATGTGTTTCTGAAACTCCCCAAAGAAGATCAGGAAAATTATGAAATACTAAAGCAAGCCTTACTGATCCGGTATGAAAAGAACTCTGAGGCATATAGGAAGAAATTTAGAACTTCTAAACCTCTACCTGGAGAAACATATAACCAGTTCTCAGCTAGACTAGAAACGTATTTGTTGAAATGGAGTAGTTTAGGTAAGTATCAGAAAACCTATGAGGATCTGAAAGAAATGGTTATGTTAGAGCAAGTGAAAGATTCCATGTCTCAAGAAATGAGGAAATTCCTTACGGAACAAGGAGCAGAGAGGCTGGAAGACATTTTGAAATGTGCAGAGAGGTACCAAGCAGCTCAAGCTGAATTGGTAGGAACAAAAAGAAAGCAAGTAGAAGGATATAAGCCACCACCACAGAATACCGAGTTTGACCAGATTGATCAACCATACAGATACAAGCAAAGATTTGATAATAAGGACAAGAACCCTCAGACTCAGGAAAATAAACCCTCTCGAAGGGAAGAAAAATGGTGTAAGTTCTGCAAAATGAACAATCACAACACTGATAAATGTGGGAGGAAAAAACCTCTTCATCATGCTGCATGCTTACAGGTGAGGACTTCTGATAGGAAGGAACTGACGGTGATTCAGAATAGCCTCCATCACCCACCTACACAGGAGATAGTGACTGTGAATGGCAAACAAGTCACAGGAATGTATGACACAGGTTTGTCTTATGACGCAGTCGTGTGTGCATCTCTGGTGCGCCCTGAACAAATCACCACAGAAACAGAGAATATTCAAGGGCCACTCAAAGGAGCATCACCCCTTATTTTACCCATAGCACAGATTCATGTCAGTTGTCGCTATGTGGAAGGGGAGATAAATGCAGCTGTGATAGATGATCCCTTTTACCCCCTGATGGTGGGGCGTAGATATGTTTTCTTAGGAGACCCTGTAAAACCTATGGTTATGGCAGGAATCCAGACCAGGTCTGACTCCAGGAACATAGAGAGGGACACCAAATTAAAATTCCATTCGACTGAAATGAAACGGGCTCAAGAAGCAGACAGCACATTGAAGCCTTGTTTTGGAAAATTGTCAAAAACTCATAACACTCCAAGGAAAGGACATTTCTTTATGGAACATGGACTCTTGCACAGGAAAGCTGGCAGAGGGACGAAAAGTCATGGTCAAATTGTTGTGCCATCCACCTATAGAAATAAGGTTATGGGCTGGGGGCACATAACAACTTTGAGTGAACACCTGGGTAATGGTGCCGCAAAACAAAGAGTAGCCACCCAGTACTACTGGCCGGGCATTACGGAAGACATTAATCTATATGTAAATTCCTGCCCAGAGTGCACCCATGTAGATTCAGAAAGTCGACAGAAGAGTCTTCATCAAAAGTCTACAAGAAAACCAGCAATCATAGGTACTTCTGAGATTTGCACTGGAGGGGAAAGGAAACATCCCACACAGGTTCAATTGCAGTCTGAACCCCATGCGCTGGAAAAGAGGAACAAATCATGTAGCGAAAATCAAACACCTACGGATTTGCGACGGAAAACCACAACCAACTACCCACGGAAAGAGGGCGGTAAACTTCAAGGGAAAGCTACCGACCCCGTTTCACCAGCAGTAAGAGCCTGGATGAAAAGCTGAATGGGAAAAAGAGAGATAGTAAGGGATGAATATATTCCTGGAAAACAGAAGGAGCGTGCGGATTTTCTCAGTCGCCATCCCACAGAGTTAGAGCAAGATAGAAGGAAGGAAAACTGACCTTGGAATGGTCGATTTGCAATTGTCTTGTACCCAATAGTTAAGCTAGATTTCATCCAGCTTAAAATATGGGGGAGCTATGTTGCAAAATTGGTTTCAAGTCATTGCAAACGTGTTCATGTAGAGTTATAAACCCGTCAACGATCGATTGACCGCTTTCAAAATGGCGGCATATCAGCGAAATGTGTATCAGACAGAGGAAATCGCCAACGATAAATAAAAGCAGAAGGGAATCATTAGGAAAAGGATTTCACATTTTGGTCCAGGAAAGGATTGTGTATAACTGTATAAAAGAAGAAACGGTAGGAAATTATCATTTACGGGAATATATGCGTATTACGGCTGCCCACAGTTACGCTAACAGCTGGTAAACCCACTTCTGTTCTAAATATTAAAATCAACAAATAACAGTTTGGGAAATTACAGGGATAGGAAGATAGAGATTTATCAGCTGGATAAAACTAGATAAGATGGAACAATATGGATATTATATATGCCGAGTATGAGAAAGGCAAAATTTCAGTCGACGCACAGAGCGGCTGAAATCGCTGTTCGGGAAAGATTTTTCAGGCCTAGGTTTAAGCTGTGACGTCAGTACCCTCCGATACGTCCGCGCTATGCGTATATAAGCGTATCGGTAAAACTGGAGAGACACACATCGAAAGAGGTTTGAGACAGACGGACGGACGGCAGATAATCGCCACTACGCTACATCTATCTGAAGTGTGAGCGAATCGCCATAAGTTTCAGTCAGTATCTGGAGTCTGAGGGTAAGCGAAATTAGAATAACTACCGTGTATAATAATTTTTCTTTTATTTCAGGTTCATATGTAGAGTTCACAAAATATGCCTGATATAATGTATTGTTATTGTGAATATGATTTAAACATGTGCTTTA